>JAQGBA010001026.1:0-19692 GCA_034698125.1 Prionchulus punctatus | reverse complement strand
TTGGAAGATTCATAAGTTTCTCGTTTTTTCACTATATCCGCAACCGATCCTTTGGATATTTTAAATTCAGTGGCAATTGTAGAATAAGGTAGACCAGAGTCCACCTGATTTAAAATTTGAAGCTTTTTTTCAAGGGAAATTGATGTACGTTTTGAATCAATATTTTCATAGGGTTTACGTTGAAAGAAATGAATACAAATAAATAATGTCTACATTTTTCTTTTCTCAAAGAAATCGGACAGTTGTAATGTGCAGGATATACACAGTTAAATTTTGCATAAAAAGGTTCGTTATAATGTCTTCAGTGTACATTATATCAAACATTTACTCAACTTTAAGGGTTGTGGGGACTTTCTGGTGCATTCATTATATGTTATATCAAAGTTCGTTATAAAGAAGGCTTTATAACACAGGGAAATAGGGAATTTGTCCAGGACCAGGCATTTCATTCGTTATAGTGGGGGTGTTCGTTATACTGGATGTTCGTTATATCGAGATTCCACTGTAATTAGTTAACAATAATTAGACTACTGTTGGAAACTAATTATTTAGGTCACGATTTTTATATTGGTGAGTGGTCTCTGCTTCAGGGTAGGCCACAACAAGTTTTGTACCTGTTGCAAGGATAGACCAGGACGCGGTCTTGCTAACATGATCCAACGTCCAATACACGAGTCTTTGGAGGATGTGATAGCGTTTGGAATTCGTAATCGGGTCGAAACTATAGATGTAAGGTTAATGTTAACTTAAGTTTAATGTTTAAGTTTAATATAATGAACGGGAAACAAATAATTCGACACAATAATCACTGGCTGCTCACAACGACACAAAATGAAAATGACTCTTCACTGAGTAAAAGACAGTAGAATACTGACTATTTTGCAACTTCACGAGATAGGTCATGTCTAGAATACTGACTTCAGATTAAATAACATATTACAAACACACCATTTTCAATCGTATATTATTGCACATGGAATAAATATTTCGATAATTACACAGCGAAAAATTATTAGTAGAATTTCAATTATTTGCTGTAAACATATTAAAGACTTTCTCAGTGGAGTTCATATAACTATGTGTCAAGTCGGCCGAAGATTTTTGCGGGTAAGTTTGAATAAGGAAAGACATGTATGTAAAAATAATCGTTCCGACCTGAAAAGGTAAACAAAATTTGATTTGCGAATTTTTAAAAACTTTCCTGTTATCAACTAAAAATTGATACCGTCAACAATAAGTCATATGTAATAACTAAAAATCCCCCGACGCTAACTCCAACAGGTTGGTTGACGCTTTTTAGCGCAAACCACGAGGAAAGTCGATAAATCTGGAAAGAAAAAATAAGCGAAATCGAAGCCAAATGTCATTAGGAAACTAAGAAAGTTAATGTGCTTCTGGAAATTTTGCCAAATCGATGAATCGTGTTTTTTCGTAAATGATATCCGCAGTTCGGCATATCTGAAAAGCACAGCAACCAATACACATTTGAGGTTCGGTTGAGCGACAGTACAGTCGCTTAAGACAGTTCGATGATAACTTGGCAAGGTTTATCAGTTACATGGTACAAAAGTACAAAAGTTGGTCAGTTACATCACACGATAGTTACTTTTTGAAAGTTCTGTTGCTCTATAGTGCCAGGTAACAAAGTAAAAGTATTTACTTCACTGTGAAGGGCTGCTGGTGTCATTGTCAAAATTAAAATTGTCATTGCAATCATTGCAACGCTATATCCAATAATGATACGATCTGTCAGATTAGGAACCGCCCACGTCGAAAAGGCGGTCAATACAAAACATGGAATATTTCCGGCGAACATAAACAGCAAATAGTACTTGAACTGCGCATCGGCATGTAAAAGTTTAGAATGTTTGCTGAAGTACAAATCCAACTTTTCCGCGGTTATTTTGTCTTCGTTCGTAATTTGCAAATTTAAATATCTAAATTCCAATTTGTCGATGACGCACACAATGAAAAATATGAGCAAACTTAACGGTAATGACAAAATCAAGAAAAAGAATACAACATGTGCAACAAACGCTGAGCCAGGGAAGTCAAAGAAAATATGCTTCAGTTCGATTAAATATGAAAATTTTATAACGCGGAGCGTTACTAATAAATTTATAACATTTAATTGAGTACATGTTATAATTAATAAGATTAGCATAATGGCTGACCAGCGATACAAATGCTTTTTGTAATAAATGCACCCAGCATGTGATGTGGCGTTCGCGATCAACTTTGCGTGAACTGAATGCTTAGTTTTGACTTGCCAGTAAATCAGAAAACTGAAAGATATTGTCGACAGATTTGTAATTTGTGTATAAAATACAGCAATGACTTTGTCGATGACAACTTCGAAATCGAAAATCCACAAGCGAAACGACAGTAAACTGAAAGCGTTCATGCCGAGAAACAGTAGAACGATCCAAGATCGTCTGGCGAAAGTTATCAGAGGTGATATTTTCGACGATTGAATCGAAAGTCCGCCGAAAAAGATTATGCCTTTTAAAATTACAAAAATCTTATTTATCGGAGAGGGATTCATTTTTATCGACATACTCGACTCGCTAAAGTTAGTGAGAATTTTGATAGTTTCATGTCGTGTAGGTGATAAAACGTTTTCCATTACTTAAATGGAAAATTTTTCCACTTAGCAAATTGATTATGAACATTATGTCTATTATTTCTGTTTATTTATTTATTTGGCTAGTAGTTTTTGTTATAAACTCATACCTTTGGATCAACTGGCAATGGATCGTTGGGCGACTGACATCATAGGCCTGATCATGAATGCATGAATGAATGAATGAATGAATGAATGAATGGCATGAATGCTTTCAGTTTACTGTCGTCTCGCTTGTGGATTTTCGATTTCGAAGTTGTCATCGACAAAGTGCAAATGCCATAGCAAATTACAACTATGAAAACATTGCCAACTATGTGCGCGGTGTTGCAAATATATTTAGATTTCAGTTTTTAATTAATCTGTTTAAAATAAATTGTTCAGAAGTTTCTGTATTGAATAAAATGTTAATGTTAATAATGTAAAATAAATAAAGCACATTTAATAGTATCAAGTTATGTTAATAATAAAGACTTTTGAAATTAAAATGAAACTTTTATTATGTGAAAGCTAAAATAATGAAAAAAAAGCAGAGGAGAATAAAGTACAGCCAGATAAATTGTACATGGGCCGAATTGTCATAGATCCCATTCACAATTCTTTTCCGAGATCAGGATGAATATGCCAGCACATGTCCTCAGTATGAGGCTTGCAGATTATGTTTACCTCCCATACAAAGGATACGAGGTTTGTCTTTGTTGGACTTTTTATTCCAACCTTTACTATTTGTACCAGACTTGTCGTCATCTTGATCGGTTTCTTCGTCTAAGCTTTCAATATCTTACGATCGTGATTACGACGTTCTCTTCGAATCCTACCCTTCTGTGGCGATTCATTCGACACTTTTTGCAATGGCTTTTCTATGCTGGTTGACGAACTCGGAACTCGGATAACTTCAGAACTCGGATAACTCGTCGAACGACTTCCTCATCATCGTCCACGCAAACTGCGGGAATGGCACTAGCCACTACAGGCTTGCTTTGTTGCTTTTTCTCCGCGGTTGAAGAGACGGAAACGCCTGCCAATTTGTAAGCTGGAGCTTCAGTGCACTTAGCAATCTCGATGCAATCAGCTAGTGCGGCGGACGATCCATTGTTTATCACCCACAGTTTCGGTTCGGGCAACATGACAATCATCATTTGTCGATGAACAATATGATTTATTCGAACGGTACAGTCAGCATTCTGTTCATTCAGATACTATACGTTAGTTAACCTTGCCCACCTTTCCAACGATGCAACATAGACTTCGATTTGCTCGTCTGTCGCTTGCGTGCGTGCCGAAAATTCCATAAAGGCTTGATGCAGACCCCATCCAGGCTCGAATTTGACGAGGAATGCGGCTTGCGCTAGCACCCGTATGGCTCGGTCGGCTTAAGCACGCGAAAACATGTTTCAACGACGGTCTGTTCCATCAATTGCAGAAACACATGGACTCGATCTGCAACTTGTATCTGAACACCATCGGCTTTGAGGTTGAACTCATTCAGAAACTTTCGGGCTCTCGACGCCTTACCATTAAACAACTTCATAGTTTCTTTGCATTCGGCAACAAATGATGTCTGGGCCAACGTTCGGCTTTATGTACGCAAACACAAATTTGTGCTTCGACCGCAGCCTATCGGCCTGGGACGTCGACTTTGAATTTACATGCGCTCCTTCCCCAACGTGGGAAGAAGAAATAAACTATGAAAGGGCGTTTGATGTTGTTTAGATTGACAGTGCATTCTTGATTCCGACTAGCCAATTTGCATATCCTCTTATGTTTCGAGATTTCTCCTAGATAGATTGATAGATGACGGATCGTGCCAGCCGACTTTATTCTACAGTAGACCAACGACGGATGAGACGTGGATCGCTGAAAACAAATAATGATGAGTAGGATACGCTCCAT
The DNA here is from genome assembly GCA_034698125.1 of Prionchulus punctatus. Taxonomy (NCBI): domain Eukaryota; kingdom Metazoa; phylum Nematoda; class Enoplea; order Mononchida; family Mononchidae; genus Prionchulus; species Prionchulus punctatus. Next base: position 15,176 of record JAQGBA010001026.1, on the reverse strand, counting down.
CGTTAGTTTATTCGCCGTCTTCGACGAGGGTCGCGGCGGATCTATAGACGACGGCCAGCGGCGAAAAGTGGCAATGATTTTATTATCGCTCATACATATATAATTTAAAGGTCGAAAGATGACCAAAGAGAAGCCGGACATTGATCGAAAAGGGCAAAAAAATCTCGTTCGACGTCGCCGTATTCGGATTCGTCCACGGATTGGGAGTAAAATTTAAAAAGCGGCCTGATACGAATGTCGGCGTGGATACCACCATTGGATCCAATATTTATTAGAAGCTGATTTCCAATTATGTACTGGAAGTATTGAGTGAAGAACTATAGTTACTATACAAGTATAGTTACTGAAGAACTATACATTGTTTTCTAGACTAGACATTGTTTTCACTCGTACTACTTGAACTGTAGTTCTCCTGAACAACTATAGTTGGCTATGGACTATAGTGGATAACCATTGACAACTAAAGCGTCGATCGACTATAGTCCATGCGTAACTATAGTTGTAATCAATGACCAACTATAGGTTGCAGTTGCTCGAGAATTATATTTAATGGACAACTATACAATGTAGATGGCTGAAATAGTGCACGATAATTTGTTTGTCTATTTTTTAAAAGTGGCTGCAAGTTTTGTTTTTTTTTAGTTATGCTTTGCAAAGTCAAAGAGCGAATTTGTCAAGATAAAGAATGTGAAAAACAAAAATTGTGAAAAAGTCAATGAACAACTATAGTTCTTCTAAAAAACAAAAAATCAATGCTAGCCAGCGACTTACCTTGGTCAGATTGTTCAAGCTCAACGGTCGGCCGAACTTGCCGACGATCAATTCCGATTTGCATCCGTACCACAGTTGGAATCCCTCGGGGCCACAGTCGAACGTTCTGATCAGCGGTATCGACGTCGACGATAAATCGATATTATCGATATTATTCAATTGGCTGAAAAAGAATCACAGTTGCTAGCCGAACACGCTAAAGCCGGCCAGCGAGCCGTTGGCGTAGCTGACGGCGACGGTACAGCAAAACGGGGACTATCCCAAGCTGACGACGGCTTTGGACCACTTCCGAGTTTTCGAGTACCTTCGGCCGTACCCTGTACGTCAGGATCATGGCGCCCGATGATTCGTCCAAATGGAACGAGGCCAGTTCGAAACTGAAAAGTGCGAGAAACGTTGCTAGAAAAACAAGAAACGTGTCACGTCTAATGAACTATCGGGCTACTTTTTGCATCCGATCGTAAACAGTCTATATTTGTTATTGATCGTACAGAAAACGCCGTCGGCCATGACCGGCGCCCAGACAGTTATCAATTCCTGTTTAAGAAACGGAAATTTGCTCGAAACGTTGAGAGAAACAAAATAAGTGACTGGATATTATGCTAGGGTGGAATCGACACAGCAACGCTGCTAGACCGTTGGACAGCACGAGGCCATAGCCGCCGATGAGCGGCGAGACGAAAGCGGCGTTATGCAAATGTTCGGCGGGTGTCGGAGGTTCTCTGGCTTCGACTGTTGTTGGTAGTTGAAGAAGGGCAAGTTGGACCGGGTGTCGAAAACTCCTCCAACATGTGACCATTCCAAAGTAGTCGGTGGAAATAACTGTTGACCAGCGTGATTGCTAGTTCAAGTAAACCATGCTAAAAAGGCAAAATATTAGCTATGGCTAGTGATTATAGTTGCCAGGGGGCTATAGTTGTCCTGCTACATGGTTGTCCATTGGCTATGGTTGTCCAGCTAAATTGTAAGAAAAACCGCACGTGGAATACAGATGGAAAGATGTTTTTGCTTGCGTTGCTCGCGCAAAACATTCAAAAACGAATTAAATAATCATTAGAATTTCAAAACTAAAAATCAATCAAAAGTTTCTCTTTTGCAGTAGTCACTCACTAAAGTTGTCAAATGACTAAGGAGTCGTGTGTGCTTGAAACTTTCCCATAAACTATTAAATTAAATCAAATCAAAATAACAAATCAAATCGAAAAAGAAACAGTAAACAATCAAATTCAACCATAATAACATCCTAACAAACAAAAACAAAGCAAATTAAAGAAACAAACGAGCTATTTTGTGGGAACTCTATGTTAGAATTCATCATAAATCGGTCGTGAAATAATTTCTGGCAGTTGCTCGAATTTTCCTCTTTTTTTCGATGTCATGAATACTTTTTTAATATATCCGCTGCTGAATAAATTCAGATTTAACATGGCTTCTGATTGCCACAATGACTTCCACTTTTCGAAATCATTTTCCTCATTGAATCTTAACACGACTGTGCCAAGACATTTCAATTTCAATCGTGAGTAGCGTTGTTATAGTTAACTAACAAGATAACTAATAATTTTTAAGGCATTTTTGACTTAGTTTTAGTTAACTAAAACTAAAACTAAATGGCCAGCGATAACTAGTTAACTAACTAACCAAGAGCTGGAAAAACGAGTTAGTTTTAGTTATTGAATTTTGCTATAAGCGGTCCATTCCTTGCACACGCATTATCTTTTTCATATTTTTTGCTATTTTGTTACATCACCATCGATCATTTATTGCATTGCGTTGTTAGTTCTTTACGGAATCTTTTTCAAAATGGCTAGTAGTAGTAGTAGTAGAAGTTCTGTAATTTTTTGCTTTTTTGTGTCAGAAAGGTAATTCTATCGGAAAATTTACGATAAATTTAAATTAAAATTTTAGGATTTAAATTTTTTTTTGAGAAAATTCAAGAAATGTCTCTGAAAGCGAATGCGAAAACAGTTTTCGCGTGAGAAAAACGGGCGGCGGAACACCTCCGGAATGTTAAGGCGCTGCCGAATTAGTTTTAGCGATTAAAATGTCGAAGAAGAGTTAAACGGTATACCCAGCGGAGGGTTTCAGTCAGTTTTGGTGCAGCTAATAATCGAGGTATTTTTTAGATTTACCGAAATTTTGTGTACTCGCTTGTTTGTATCATGTTTTATCCTTTGTTTTAGCCTCGAAAGCTAACATCGCTAGTGAATTATCTCGTCATTTTATCAAAGTTGACAATATGTGGAATATCCTGATGGACGAACACAAAATTTCGGTGGTCGTCGTGCCAGTCCTACCTCTGAAACATTCCCATCGCTCAAACGAATGAAAACCAAAAACGAAGGTTTGTAAGCCATTGACTATGTCGGACTTTAGTTGCTGCCGGACTACAGTTGGACCATAGTTGTAGATTCAATTACGTGTTGCTCTTTAACTAAATGTGCTAAGCCTTGATTTGACTTCTCATTTCTTATTCATCTTTCATTTTTTAGAACTGACTCCTGTGATACTCCAAGCAAGGAAAGGTGTCCGCCCAGTCAAAATATTAGTTCCTAGTTGACGTAATATTCATCTTCTGATCTTCGCGAATTGTGAGAGCTTAATCAAGAAATAGCTACCACGTTAGAATTTCATGAAAAATCGAGCGCCGTTGTCATAGAAGCTATAAGTATTTTCGAATTAGCATCAACTACTTGCATTAGGTTTCATGGTAACTGCTGAAACTTCACTCGTTATCATTGTTTTCGCTTGTTATTTGTTCACAAATCGACAAAGTTTTCCGCGACGTGGCGCAATCAAAATCGGTTATTAAGAAAGGATAGAGTCTTCACCAAGAAATGGTAAAATCGATTTCGATTGCCTTTGTTATGAACAGTCTTCCGTATCGACTCATGAACGATGTCTTTTTCGAGCGAATGCTAAGCACGATTTCGTCAGGACGGTTGGTTGATCTGCCAAGCCGGGTCGAGATTGCAAGCAATATTGCAGAGTTATCGGATCAACTAAAAGCAGCAGTCTCTAGCGCGATCGGCAATGTGAAGTTCGTTTCCTTAACAATCGATTTATGGTCGCATCATGGTTACGGTAGTGCCTTTATCGGTATTACATGCCACTTCTTCAATCGCAAGAATAGTTTGCTTCGTCGCGCTTTACTCGGCTGCTGTCAAATTCTGCAGCCACATACGGGCGAGATCATTTACAAAAGCACACAAGAAATTCTCGCAGAATGGAAGCTCGATTTTTCAAAGGTTTTCAAAATAGTGATGGACAATGGAACCAATATTGTCGAGGCTTTCAAGTATGTACATTAGCATTAGCTTGCTGTCACTCCATTGAAAATTGAATGGTTTTTTCTTGTATCTTCAGAGAATGCTTTCTGCTATTGATGAAAGAAGGCGTCACGATCACCGATAGGATCAGAGAAAAGATGCCTGACATGGACGACATCAATCTTGAGCAAGAATACGATGAGGATCTCAATGACAATGACGTAGAGTACGAGCATCAGGAGGAAGAACTTGATCGCTTTTTTCAAAGGAACAAATGTATTAGTTGTTTTGCCCATGATATGATGCTCGCAGCCAAGAAAGTAAGCTTTTATCTTATTTGCTGTTTACTTTAATTATATCACAGTACATTACATAGCCCATTTTTTAATTTTGTTTAGAGCATTGAATCTCATGCCGAAGTTAATCGAGCAAAGGAAAAGGCGTTATCATTAATCGGTACGTTCGGTAATTCCCCAAAGGCAAGAGAAATGTTCAAGGAGAAAGCGGGTTTTGGACTTATTAAGCCGATTAGTACGCGTTGGATATATTGGTTTTACGTTTTCCAACACTTGATCAAACTGAAAAAGCCGATTTGCGACGTATGCGACGAGCTGTCATTAATCCATGAACTTGGTCCAGTTGATTGGCGATTGCTCGAAGCAGTTACTGAAGTTTTGGACCCTTTAGCGGCTGCTGTAACACGGTTGGAAGGCGAATACTACATGACAATTTCAGAGGTCTATCTTATTCTGTATGGCTTGATCACGAAATTGCGCAGGGTAAATTTAGTCGGATTATTTGAATTCAGCAGCAGTATTTTTCTGTCAGATCTAGTCAGATCATTAGCTTACTTGCTGAATGTTCTAACACATTACAGGCGGAAGACCATAGCCCAGTTCAATCGGTTTCTGTACTAGTGTCTACTCTTACATCAGAGATTAAACAATGGTTTCGTCGAGTCCTTGACACAAACAATGCTAAATTCGATTCTATTTACGTCGTGGCTAAGTATCTAGATTCGGGATACAGTTTGATTTTGGAAGGCAGTTTGTTGCAAGAAGCAGAAAACGAAATTCGGCGGCTGGTAAGCGTTTTTCTTTGCAGTGTAGCATTTGATGTCAGGTTACAATCCATTACTTTTGTATGTGATTATCTCCAGGCGCGTCAGTCAACTGAAGGACTGAACTTCGTTTTGCCAGTGATTCTGGCCATGAATGACTACGAGTTGACGTTCGCTGGCGACGATGCGCTTATGATTGCACGCGCTAAAGCTATGGAAAACCGCTGGCACTCCGTAAACGCTACGGTTGATGACGTTGGTGGGAAAACTGATGCAGAAATCACTCTTTATCAATGCGAACTGAGAGGTGGTGGCACGGCGACGAGCAGCGATGAGTGTCCATTAAATTTTTGGATTCGGCACAAAGAAGTTACGCCTATTTTGTTCAATCTCGCCACAGACGTTTTGGCCATCCCGGCTACCTCAGCGCCGGTGGAACGCGTTTTTAGCCGCGCCAGCATCGTTTTATCAAAGCGGCGCCATAATTTGACCAATCAAATGATGGAAAAAGAGATTTTTTTCAAATTTAACTTGATTGAATAAAAACTAAATGAAAACTAGTTTTGTTAGTTATTTACCCTTAGTTAACTAGTTAACTAAACTAACCCCTGCCGCTTGTTAGTTAACTTAACTAAAACTAAAACTAAGTCAAAATTTACTAACTAAAACAACGCTACTGTATACCTATCAAATTTCTGGACCTGAAACCTTAAACTTTAAAGCACTTTAAAAACTAGTTTCGAACGCGTAGAGATTTGGAACGGAAAGGCAAAAATTAAACAGACATTCGTCACTCATTTTAATCTTGCAGAGCAAACGTTCTACAATTTGAATTAGCAAGACTTAAAATCGAAAAACAAAATGGTTTTATTCCATATTTTACTTAATTTCTTCATGTTTCTTGTAACTCTTTTTTTCTTTCATACTCGTCTACGAGTTATTTAAATAGGTCTCACTCAATCTCTTTTCTTTCATATTAAAATTGCTGGCAACTCAAGCGAAATATCTGCGATTTCAAATAGAGTAAAAAACGACATTCCCAAAAAGAGTCCCATATTGTTCCCAATGTAGATGAACAGATCTCGCACTGTGAACGCTTGGGAAACAATGATGACTCGAGCTCATGTCGGCAATGAGAAAATCGACTAATAAATAATTTTTTCAAATTTCCTGTTCATCAGTCATTTTCAAGACTTTCGTTAATCCTTTGGCGTACATTAGCGATTGTGTAATTTGCATTTCGTACGCCATTTCCGTGCATTGTTCTCGGCATTCGGGGCAGAATATTCCGGGAGGAGTAGTCAGATAGGCTGCAATAACATCCCTTTGGCAGAGAAGTTCATTTGGAGCTGAACATAGGGATAGGTTACCAATGAAGCCAAACCAAGCAGAATTTAAATGTGCGAGTTTAAATATACCTACACCAGTTATACCCAAGCACTTGCCTTATTGCAAAAAACTCTCAAAAAGCCGCATTGAGATCGACAAATAGATTGACTGTTAACATTGTTTAAATATGGAAACATGAACAAGTCGGCCGCACTTTTATACATGCCTAAGTGTTCTACATTGCGTTGATAACAAACACAGCTAATTACAATTTTGATCCTGTACCCAGGCGTAAGGTAAAGAGTAGGGATTAGTTGCAAGAGTGGTTGAATAATTTGAATCATGAACAGCAAACATAAGCCCTGCACCTCGTTTGACGACATCATTTCCGCAGGATTCATTTTGATTAACATATATCAGGAGAAACGCAAGCCTTGCTAGGGTGCTGTAATTAAATAATTATGTTCGTTGTACGCATGCAGATCGAGTCCAAAACCCGCTCTTACCAGTGGATTTTCTACAGAAAACGAGCATTCGTTTTCATAAATGAAATATATTCTGTTTTCTCGATATTTGCTACCTGGATATGATTGTTCCAGCTGCATTTTCGACAATTGATTTCCAACGTTAAACAAAAAGCTTAACAGACTGTCACTAAAATGGTTTACAAAACCTTCGCTGCAATTGAAACCTTTGTTCTTCCACCAATATTTAATGATATTGTCTTCAAAAGGGAATGCAGCCGTTTTCGCCAATTCTTTGATTCCAATAGTAGTCAATAGTTTGCTTATGCCACCACTATCTGCTATTGTACTTATTGTTGTCAGTATCTTACTTTGACATGATCTTTTCTCCTAAACGAAAACGTTCAACGTTTATCGCTTGCAAGTACGAGCTGCTCAATGTGCGATTACTTCAAGTATTAACTGATTCAATTGCTTCTCCCAATTTTCGGCGTAATTTGCTGCCAATAATATTGCAGCATTTGAGGCATTCCCCCACACTATTTCTTCGAAACATGCTCATCGGTGTAAAGGTTATCAATGGAAATTTGAAGCTGGTCGATGGTTTAATATTCTTTGTTTGTATTTGTATCATAGTGCAGATAAACCAAAGCATTTAAAATCGACTGATACCCCAAAGAGAACAAGTGTGAAGAGAAAAATAATTTTCCAAGAGGTTCTTGTGACAAAAGATATGCCAGATTTGCCAGACATGTATATCAATCCATTAGTTATTGTCGTCATGCAGAATTCCCTCCATCTGGTTAACATTTTTTTAGATTCAACCATCGCAGCGCAGGTTGTATTTGTAATAAGCGGAAATTCGAATTCTACAAAAACCAACCAAAAGGTATTCACAATACAAGGAATATGAGTGTTTCCCAGACTCCTGCTAGCGTTGTCACACAAGTTTTTAAAAATCGCTTATGGTTAGCCTACCTATATCATCGTTTATACAAAATGTGACATACTAATGATTACTAGAGTGGCGAATTTCGGGACATGTCCCGATTTTAGAAAGTGTCCCGATATTGAAGGAAGTTATAGAGAAAGCATATACAAGCATTTTGAGACCACTTTTAATCACTCTTAATGTCCCGAAATGTCCCGATTTTTCCATTTTGTCCGGAAACGTCCCGATTTTTTACATTTTGTCCCGAAAAAGCTAAACGTGTCCCAAAATTGCAAAAAATTAGGATGCAGTAGCACTTTATTGTTGGGTGGGGATGAATGATAATTATACAAAAATATTTGAATTCGTAGCTGCGGCGAAATTTAGTGCGCAGGTTCGATAACTTTTATATTTAAGTTTATCCTTCTTAAATTGCATCACGTGATGTCGAAAGGTATACTTTTCATTATTAATGCTATTTAAGAAATTTTGTCCCATATGCTTAGATAAATGACATCAAAAAGCTTAAAAGATCACCTTAAGAAATGAAAGAATGACGGAATATCGTCGACAGACAACAAAATGGTACGCTGCACAATATGTCCAAAAATCATCAACTGCTTCAATAAAGGTCAATTTGATCATAACAAAATTGCTGAACACATAGCCGGTAAATTTCATAAACAGAAAAAGACAAGTGCTGGATCATTGCGACAAAGCTTCATCGCCGAAGGATTAAATAGGCAACAGAACAGTCAAACAAAACAATATGAATTCAATGAAGATATTGCAAAAGCTTTAGTAGAGGTGGGGATTCCTCTTCAGAAACTCGATCATCGATCGTTCAAGTCTTTTCTTCAGAAATGGACACATCAAAACATTCCTGACAGGACTACTCTTACAAACAGGTATCTTGAGTCGATCTACAAGGACAGGATTGATGCTATTAGAATCAAAGTCGGGGATTCCTCTGTTTTTTTCATCATTGATGAAACCACGGATGCTTGCAACCGATTTGTCGTCAACATTCTGGTTGGACCCTTGAATGACCAACAAGTTAAACCAATGCTACTAAATGTCAGTTTCGTTGAAGAAACAAACAGTTGCGAAGGAATTTCTCAACGCATGCAACTTACTTTAGCCCAAAGATATTCCCTATGAAAAGACATTCCTTGTGATCACAGATAAAGCGTGCGTTTGGCACGCTACATGCGTTTGGCTTTCAAAAACCTGAAGGATACTGCATTTGAAAATTTGCGTCATGGCTCATGCACTGCATTTGGTTGCAGAAGTTATTAGCGGTCAGTTTCTGAAAGTTAATGCATTGGTTGCTGGCATGAAACAAGTTCTGTTGAAGTCCCCGAAGCGTAAAAAACTTTTTTATGTAACCACAAAACTTTCTCTTCCTCCGAATACTGTGGTTACCAGGTGGGGGACATTCATTTTTATTCGCTGGCTTCCTCTAGATTAAGAATTGTTGACCAGGATAACAAACTTTAAATAGATTCGTCTTTGTCCCAACGAATTGTTTTACATACAAGGCAATTCTAAATCTTTGATTTAGAGCCTATAGAAAATTAGACAAAAAAATCTCATGCATGGCTCCAATTGGGCGGGGATAAGTTGACCTAGGTCATTATTGTCCATTCATTTTTTCATTCATTCATAAAATTATTTTCATCCCATTTTGTGTGTTTCATCATATTTGAAATTTTTTACAAAATTAAATTGCTTGTTGTTTGCCTATTGTGGCGCGTTTTTTGGAAACCAAGCATGGTGGACGAAAACTTCAGCGTTTGATTGTGAAAATATTTGAAGCAAATTTTGTAAAACTTTGTGAAAGTCTTCTTTCATTTCAACCTGTTCAAGTTTCAAGTTATAAACTCAGGTTGAAAGTAAAATGTAACTTAGCTATTGTTAATGTTGACACAATAGTTAATATAATAGTTGATAAACAACAATTATTCGTGCATCAATCTCTTACAATGTAGAAAAGGTACCCTGACTTATCATTAATTTGTGCAAGCTTGTCATCCCCAAAAATGTTTTACCCATGTGCTTGCTCATATTATGATCCAGGACATTTCAACTTGTTGACTTTAATTTAACTGGGTGTCCCACCCCTTCACTTGTACTTTTCCACGAATGTAGAATCCGGAACCATGATACTTGAGGCCTGTCACCAGCTGCATCTGGGGATCCGGACAATTGTTTTCAATGACAATAAAATAAAGTAAAGGTTTCCAATTACAATAAAGTAAATAGAATCTGGATGACGAACCATTAAGTGATTTTTTCTGAAAAACTCTACAACAAATGCTCACACCGTGCGTGGGTTCGCCATGGGTGAGCGTATATTATTCGTCAGAAGCAGTAAATAATTGACGACTCTCCTGTAGTTTGCCGTTGTATATTTTCCCGGAACCAATTTTTGTACGTGTGTGAGAGCAGTGTATACGTTAGAACCTCATATTTTTTCATTTTGTTTGCAATTTCTTCTAATTCGAAATGACGCCAAAGATATTGTAACACATATTTTTGCTGGTTAATTTGTTTTTGGAGCGAGTAATGTTTGGTAGCTACGCTGATTTCAGACTATTAGCACTGCTATGGATTACTGTATTAATGAAATTTAATGTTAACGGGCAACATGGCCGAGAATACGAAAGTGACGAAAGGCGTCAACCGCTACCTCCTCTGAAGTCTTCAAACAGAAGAAGCAGTCAGCCGAGGTTGTTCGTACCACTAGCTCCTCCTGGAACTGTGCAGTCACTGAACACAATAGACCCCGGGGCAGTGGTGAGCAGTTCGTTAGATCACATGATATTAATTATTGGCTTACGAATTAGGCAATTTCAGTGCCCTTGCGTCGAAAAGCCTGGAACTGATACTTGCATAGTTTATGATCGACGTTTTCAAGCGGCTACGATCGAAGAAGCCATAGTGAACTTTCCCGATTTAACGATGAGGAACGGCGATATGCTGCAACAACAAATCGTAACAACACTTTTTTTGTGATGTTTTGCTCGTTTCCCTGCAAAAAGTTGTGTTTTTTAGATTTCAGCGTCGGGCTCGCAGCAACAACAACAAATCGTAACAACACTTTTTTGCGATGTTTTGCTCGTTTCCCTGCAAAAAGGTGTGTTTTTTAGATTTCAGCGTCGGGCCCGCAGCTACAACCAATGACCAACCCCAACGACCTCTGCCAGACTGAAGAATGCAAAGCGTGTGCGAACGTGTTCATTCCTCAGTTAATAGCCAATGGTCTGTTGAATTCAAACGAAAGCGAGGCGATCAGGAAGAAGCTCGGCGTTTCCAACAATGTGACTGGTTGTTCGAAATACAACGTAAAACTTGCGCAAGCCAAATCGGCATCAGCGTCGCCTCGCAGCCATAAAGTGCGCTCAAGACGACCGACTTCGTTATCGGCCTCTGCAACATTATCAACCTCGAATTCGAAGCAAACGTCCAATTTGGATTACATAACAAACTTAACGAACAACAGCTTATCATTTTGGAATGTTACTCACACTATGGTCGATCCAACTTTGGACGTGCCTCAGCGACCGGAAATGAGGTTGAAACGACAACTTTTGAACATAAATGTGACCATAGGCGGCACCTACGCTAAAGCCAGTGCCGATATTGGTAAATCTACATTTTTTCCCGATTTGGAAAATGCCATGCGTGAATTTAGGACTTATTTTGAAGGTGAGAGGTTCAACATGGGTTGCATAAAAAGAGGAGAACCTCTGGAAAAGAACTCGGAATGGGTCCACCTATGCGACGTATGCTGGGTTATTAGGAGGCTTCCCCAGGGGTATTTCCCTCTGTACATCAACGAATTAATTTGCGACACTGATCAAAAATGCCTTTCAGGTAAAAACAAAACACATTTAGGCCATGCCGTGACGCTATCCTTGTAATTACATCTCCCACCCAATTGCACGCTCTTTTTGTCAGCTTCATACATTGTTCCCAGGAAGTTTAATCTGTCAGCCGTCCCGAGCGGTCGGCTTTTCAAATTCGCTCTTCCTATACTGTTTGGCCTACGGTATCAGTATTTCAATGGCCTTTAATATGGTACACAGACATTTAGGTTAGGGACATGGAACGTTAGAGCGTTACATGGCGTTGGCTGCTAGCATATTTTGGCTTCCGAACTTCAGAAATTTAAAATCAAAATCGCGGCGATTCAAGAGATGAAAAGTATTTGGAAAACAGAATTTAACATGATGAACTATAAAGTAATGCAGTCTCCAATGGAAAACAGAAAAAGGTGGTGTTGGCTTTTTGGTTCATAAATCGTTTTGGAAAGCAGTTCATGGATGGCGGGCGATATCAAAAAGGTTCATTTTGGTACAAATTAAATCGAATCAAGGGCTGATTTCATTACTGAATGTATACGCGCTGGGCCAATCAGAATTGTTAGAAGAAAAAACGACCTTTTATGATCAGCTGACAGAAATTTGCAATACAATTCCCAATCAAAGGACGATATTAATGGGCGATTTTAACAGCCATGTAGGAAGAGATGCGGATCGCATCTCAGCAAATAACATAGCAAAACGTCCTGTTTAAATCGATGATCGATTTTGTGCTCATGCCAAAAAATTACATGCATCGATAATGGATGTACGAACTTTCAGGGGAGCTACGCCTCTCATCAAATCACACCACTAATTGGTGATAGCGTTGGTTCGACTGAAGATTCAAATTCAAGTAATAGAGAAAAGAAGTCAGCGAGTGGACAGGGAAAAGACGCAAGATCCAGCGAATAAATAAAAGATATTTAAACACAGAGTTTACAAATAACTGTGAAATGGTAAATTGAAGTCGCCGAATACAGAATGGGGATGTTTAGCGAAAAATTACAAGAGCTTTTGCCGAAAATAGAATTTGAATGACCAGTAAGAAAGAATTGGCTATCAGACCACACAAATGAATTAATCAGGAATGAAAAGGCTGCACATGACGAACATTTGAGGAAGCGAACCAATTTGAACTGTTTGAATGCTTTTCAAAAATTGGTGCAGAAACACGCTTGTGCAGACAGCAACAATTGGTGGAAAAATCACACAAAAGAATTTAATGAAGCTTGGGGATCGAAGAATGTGAGAAAGGCGTTTGAAATGACTAAGTTAATGAATGGAACAAAAATTCGACAACCGATTTTACAAGTACATGACAAAGACAACAATTGGGTAATCTCTTTTGATGAGCAATTACATAGGTGGGCGGAATACTACAAAGCCTTTTTTGCTGAACCAGACGATTTATCGGCTGACGAAGAAGAATCAACCTCAACATCTACAAATGACTCCGAAATAGTATTTCAAGAAGAAATGCTAATGTTCATTTCGATTTTTTTCGTTTTTTTTCGTTTTTTCATTTCGAAGATTTCGAGCAGCATGTGGCATATTTCAAAGATGCAGAAAAGTTCTCTGGCAAGCGACGAATATTTCAAATTTTACAAAGATTGGTTTTTTATATGAAATCGATCAGGCTGGCATTATTATACAGACTTCATGTGATTCCTTTATGTAAATCAGACATTAAACAACTACAATCAAGCGAGAACAAAATGATATGCAGAATGTTGAGAATCCGATGGGATCAGAAGATAACAAATGAATGGATATATTTGCACTATGGATTAATCCCGTTTGGTCATACATTATCGAAACATAGGTTGTCGTGGTTTGGAAAGTTAAGTCGAAGGATGGAGGAGAGACTGCCGTTGAGACTTTGGTTATGGGAACCGTTAAAGAAGAAAACCAGAGGAAGACCGCATATTACATGGACAGAGACTTTATCGTGGGACTTACAAGAACTAAACATGACAGAACAAGAAATAATTCGGGAAGTTCAAAATGAAGAGCGGGAGAAGATACTTACTAATTTTTTGAAATGACCGTGTTTGTTAAAGGGATTTAACTTTTACTAAATGTCTGTGTACTGTTCATACATTCAATTACTGAATTTTGAAATTAAATTAAATACATTGTTCCCACGTGTTCACTGTCTATGACTGGTTTATGTACTGTTTTCTTGTTTTGCGAACCAATTAATGAACAAGTTGAACATGTGATGAACTTCACTTGAAGCACTCAATTATGCAATTGAAGACCACCTTTGTTTCAATTACCTTCCATTTTTTTGCTTTTTCAGGTTTTGGAACGTGCCAGCAGCGATTTAGAAGCGTTTTAGTTAAGTCGGCATATCTGAATACGAATGGTGAAGAGAATTCGGTTATAACAAATTTGGAGGCGTCCAATTATTGTATATGTGCCGTTAAAACTGGATCTGCGTTGCATAATTTTGTAACTGCTTAAAAACTTTTTCCGATTTCTATCATCCTCCATGCTTTACTGTACAATGTAACCTCGAATCAAATTAGGTACAAAAAATTTCACTAGCCACTGCACAAATTTTGTTTTCGAACCACATATGTTCTTGTATCAGCTGAGATTGTTAAAATAAATTCGTTTATAGTTGCAAGCGAAAAGTTTTCGTCGAGTGTTTTTTTGAGTATGAAACTAGCCGAGATGTGACAAATTTTAATGTAGAATAGCAAACAATTTAAATGCGAAACTCGATTTTCTTCTGTCGCCCACCTTCGAATTTTTGGATAAGGATATTGGAGAAAAAAAAGTTCGACGAAGAATGAGAAAGTTCTCTTTGTAAAGAAGCGGATTTGGAAATATTTACTCAAACACTTTTTGGAGATTAAAACGCCACTTTGAATCAGATTTAGAGTCGTCGAAATTTTTCAATCATGAAAGTTCCAACGTACAAGATTAATAAAAAAAAGTGCCAGAAATTTCTAATGAATCTCTACTTGCAATGATTGTCAGGCTGATTTTCTTACTGGCTAACGTCGGATTAGGGAACTTTCATGAACAAGTCAACTCTCATTCCTACCATAACCCGTATCCAAATTATAATCCGAGGCCGAGCACTCCAAAAACTGTAAGTGGTTATTATTTTAATATCCCTGGAGGATCAGCTAACAACGCCAATGCAAATCGAGGATTGACTCAGAGCGTTAATTCAAATAGCATTAGTGGATTAGCTTCAAGAAGAAATGCTAATGTTCATATGCCAAATCGAACTATACTCCAAAAGGTAGTGAACAAGTATGGATAATTTTTTACCAGAACGGACTAGTAGTGTTGCTTTTGGAACTATAGACACTGGGTAACTATAAACACAGACACGAAATAATTGTTATCAACTCTTAAAAACCTTTTTTTTCCAGAAACATACAGTCACTACAACAATTATGCGTACGGCTGCACATTTTGAAAATAACATTAAATAGCTCATGAATGCGTGGATGAAATTTGATG
>JAQGBA010001025.1:0-19693 GCA_034698125.1 Prionchulus punctatus | reverse complement strand
CACATGACACACAAATAGAGACTTTCATATACTCATCACCAGATCTTTGGAGGTCATTTTTCTGACTGCTGGTCTGGTGTTGGCACTTTACTATAGCACCATCGTTCATCATTCAATCCCCCTCTACAAAACTCATACATTCTCGTTTCTCAACTAAAATAACATATGGAGACCTTCCCTTGTTAGTTGCTGAAAATTTGGAAAATCGTCCTTGAAGAGAAATACATTTAATTATTTTGATCATTGGTCGAACCACGGGCAGCATGACGATTTCGACTTGAAGTTTTCTTTGGCTTCGTTTGAACGTTGCCGAACGCCTAGATTAGATTTTTGTATTTGTCAAATGGTAAATATTTTATTCTGTTAGATTAAACAGAATAGAAGTAACATGTTAATATTGAGGTTGAAGCAACTTTCGGTGCAAAACAAATTGTGCAAAATTGGAAAACGTGTATCCACAATCCTCATCCGCAATTCGATTTGTTGTGAGGCATGAAGAGAAAAGAGAATTTTGTTTCACGTTGAAGTAAAGCAAATCGAATGTTGGAATTTGAAATGTCATGATCAATATCTGTTTCATGACGATAATAAAGTGGCCATGATCTCAGCCTTCAGGGCGCATGTCTCAGCAAATATGACATACTGCAAAAAATAATCATATTCTTTGATCAAACTCATAAATAGCCTGCTTGTGGATTTCACAACTCCTCATGTAAAAAGGGCTACTGGCATGTTCAATGATGAGAATGATCTTCGAGAGAAGTGAGCTTGGTAAACTGTAGCACTTCAACCTGCTCGTAATACGACGTAGATTCTAAATAAACCATGAAGATCCATGTGTAGAATGGGAACTGTGCTAAGGCCCTAATTCTGGTTGCTACACTTCAGGAATCTACTCAGCTCAGCCTGACTTAGCTAGAGAGCCTTCGGTTAAGCCTAGGACACAACTTTTAGGTTCTAGAAATTAGCTAAGACTATATCGTTGAGCGACTATATCGAAGACAATAACACAACGACAGTGGAATTTTACCAATTACAATCAAGCTCCCTTTTAGGTGAGCTACACAAAGGACGTACCTGTCTCAAGGGTACGACCTTGAGGGGGTTCTTCTCTGGCGGAGAAGAAGAAATCCAGATTGCAAAATTTCGTAATTGCTGTTGATCTGTTTACTAGTCCTTCAAAAAATTTACTTCCATGTAATTAAATTTAACAGATGAGTTACTGCAATGTACGGGAACTCCACCCCAGGAGATAATAATGGTTCATATTTTTACCTTTGAGTACCCTACAGAAAAAAATCCTGCGTAAACTCTTGCAAGGGGGTGTAGCTCAAATGGTAGAGCGCTCGCTTAGCATGCGAGAGGCACGGGGATCGATACCCCGCACCTCCAATATGTTTTGTCACAGATTATGATCATTGTATGTTGCTGCATTACGATTTATCCTACCACAATAATTGTGGCGAAAAAAGTCAATACATTGAAATTTTATTGAACATCCCTCCACTGTTTGATGGTGACAGCTGCTCGATCACTAGTTGTTCAATTACTGTGGCTAGAAAAGCAACACAGCATGTGTGTAGCTGTCAACTGACGTCACGATAACAATTATCGATAGCAAATCAATCACAAACTTATTTTTGTGTTTTTTCTTATGCAGAGACTGTATTAATTTGGCGATTTCCACCTTGTGTGATATTTGACATACAATCAGGTTCACAAAAAGAGTGCAGATTCAAACTGACTGGTGCAGACTTCCTATTGCGAACTTTATTCATCATTCTTTTGCCAAACCAGTTGACAAGATGTAATAATAAAACTAGTGCAAACTATGGCATGTCGATCAAAAACTGTAACGTTATGAAATATTCCAAGGCAGGGGCGTACACGGGGGGGGTGCTTAGGCAGAAAATTTTGTAACCAATAAAAAACGAAAGGAAGGTATCACACATTTTGTCTGTCGGACCACATAATCCATCCCCATCTCCATCCAAGCAAAATTCATTTCCATCCAAGCCAAATAGGGGGAGGGGGGAGTTATTGCTTGGACAAGTTCCACTTTACAAGATGGTTCACTCTGTCTGCTAACACAGGATGACTAATTTTATGCGACTTATTTTCGTTTCATCTCAGTTTTCCGTTTTAACAACCTGATGTTCTGTTAAAAATGTTAAAACGAAAAAATAATGCAAATAATTCTTTGAATTTTTTCTCACTAAAGATAAAAATGAAAGTATCCAGTATTACTAAAAGTTAAGTAAAAAATTAATGGAAAATCTTGATGGACTCTGTGATCAGTGGTAATGTTTCAGTTGATCAAGATACAACTTCGATTGATCAAGAATTCTGTCAATTGTGATTTGGAGACTGTGATTCAGAAATTAGCGCTTCATCGTCGCTGGAGGCGGACTTTATATAGATACAGTACTGTACACTAACTGACTATATTCAAAATTAAATTAAATTAAATTTTTTGAAAAGAAAGTTGATAGTTAAATGTAAATTTTGCACTATTTTAAAGCCAAAAATTGAAAAATTTTAATGGGAACCCCACCCCAGAAGATAATAATGGTTCATATCGACAGGTGTACTGCAAAAGGGCGTAACTGCAGTGTTGTTGATATGCAGTTACGCCCTTTTGCAGTACACCTGTCGATATTTTTACCTTTGAGCATCCTACAGAAAAAAGTCCTGCGTTAGCTCCTGCAAGGGGGTGTAGCTCAAATGGTAGAGCGCTCGCTTAGCATGCGAGAGGCACGGGGATCGATACCCCGCACCTCCAATATGTTTTGTCACATATTATAATCATGTATGTTGCTGCATTACACCAGTAGTTGGTGACTTCTCCACCATCCACCTATGCCCCCAAAGGCAGTGAGCCAGTGCTACCCGCCCTTAGGGTGAGTGCACTAAGAACCAGCGATTCTCATCAGAAAATTCGTTTTATATAATTTACATTCTACAGTTGAACTCTAGTCTAAGGAGGGACGTGCGATCGTAGCTACTCGGCCCTCCATGACCACCACTATGACACGAAGCCCTACCGTAGGACCCACTCGAAGGTGACCTCAATAAGGTACTGGTTAAAATACAGACACAATACAATATATCACAATCGTCGGGGGGCTCTTGGTTGTCCCCTTGGAGGTCCCCTTGTCCGGAAGCGGCTTGTAATGGAGGCCGCTGTTGTCGTGGCTCCGAATCCTCCATGTGGATCTGAACTTTGGGATGTAAGCCATGCCTCGATATTATAGTCCAGAGGGAACATTATAAATTATCTTCGCATATTCTATTAACAGAAACTATCAACACATTGAAGATATTTCAACATCGCTTGGAACGAGTTACTGCAATGTACGGGAACCACACCCCAGGAGATAATAATGGTTCATATTTTTACCTTTGAGTACCCTACAGAAAAAAATCTTGCGTTAGCTCCTGCAAGGGGGTGTAGCTCAAATGGTAGAGCGCTCGCTTAGCATGCGAGAGGCACGGGGATCGATACCCCGCACCTCCAATATGTTTTGTCACAGATTATAATCAGTGTATGTTGCTGCATTACAATTTATCCTATCACAGTAATTGTGGCGGAAAAAGAGCAAAGTTTTAGAAATCTATTTTTGCACACTGTGAATCCAAATAGTTACCACCATCTACATGTTTTAGATTATGATTGTGAAGCGAACGAATTTTGCTGCCGGCTTTGAAACAATGATATTTCTGACCCAGTTGTACTATCAGAAATAAGAAATCCTTTCCAGCTTGCAAACTTTCGGAATTTTAATTTGTTGTGTTTACAGTTTTAGGTCTATTACCTTCTTACAAAGTGCCCCATCCAACTTTTTTTTTTAACCTTTCTGGAATTCCACTGTCTCCAGTACTCAGCATCTGGTTGGCGTTAGTTTATCTCGTCAGATATTTGTTGCTTGCGTACATAGTGTCGAATCTGATAAGATCTTTTATTACACACATTAAATAAAAAGTGACTTGCTGTTTGCTGTTTGCAGCTACTAGCAACTTTGTTGCAAAGAAGCCAAATAAGTTGAAAACTCAACACCATTCGAGCAGTACACAGAGTAAGCCACATCGAATATTTGGCTGCTAGGCACGCAGAACACCCACGGGTACATCCAGGATATGGACGGATTGCAATCGAAACTGTTCGTACCTTTCAAATTCATGACGTTGTCGGGTGACAGCTTGAGCCATTCTTCTATAGACTGATCGACTCTTTGCAGATTCGGATTCATCGTAATTTGCATGGTCGACAAGGACGCCGGCAGTTTCGAAGGGTCCTCCAAAGTGATGTTGATCAAATTGTCGAAGTGGTGAAAGCCGGCGATTCCAACGTTGGGCATACCATCGAAGATGTCGAACGATATGGTTGTCATACTGTCGAAGCTTTCGACTATTAGGCTGTCAGTTTGCAATCCGTAAAAAGCATATGGAGCCACGCTAGTTAACGGGTTGAACGATAAATCGACTGTCTGCAACGCTGTCAATTGTTGAAAAGCGTACGCTGGAACGGTCGTGATCAAATTGGTGCTGATGGTCAACGTTTGCAAAGTCGAGCTGACGGCCAGAAAAGGTTTGATCGGCAGCGTTTTTAACTGACAGCCGGCCAGGGAAACGCTCGACAATTGGATAGCATCCCAGAAGGAATTGTTCAACAGTCCACTGTCTGGAATTGGGTTACCATCCAAGACCAAAGTTGTCAAACCGAAAAGACTCGCGAATGAATACGAAGGTATCGCGGAAATCTGATTCGAAGCTAAATTCAATGTGGCTAGTGAGAGCAACGGCTTCAAAGATTGAACCGGTACTTCGGTCAGTTGCTCGTTGATCTTCAAACTGCTCAAACTTTGTTCCAAACCCAGGAACGCATTGTCGCCTACGGATTTGATGTTGTTGTTGATGAAATTCAACGAATTAAGCGATAGTCCTTGGAAGCTGTTATCAGGCACCGAGGCGAAATTGCATTTCTCGAAATACAACTGGCTCAACCCGCTGGCTTTGGATAAAGCTACGGTTGGAATGGATGTCATTTGAGCAATATTGAAAAAAGCTATGATGTCGAATAAATCGGGGCTGGTGGTTGTGAATGAGTCGTCGTCAATGGTCAATGGAATCGGATTGTCGCCCGATCTTGAAATAGACAGTGCACTAATTCGTCCTGACAAATTGGAAAAGGCATATTTGGGTATGGAAGCGAATGTCCCGGATATTTCCAATGTGGTAATATTTACCGTGGCTTCGAAAAAAGTTGGAAAACTGTTCAGATTATCGCACATGACTTTGTTTTTACCACCTCCTACGTTGAAAAAACATTGACAGTCGTTCGTGAAAGTGCACGTATCAGAAGAAGCGAAATCAAAAATTTGAGCCGAAGCGAAGAAAATAAGGAAAATGGCCGACAATTTGTCCATTTTTGGAGAAATAAAAGAAAAACAGCAACCACCAGCAATAAGTGTGTCTCAATCAAACGAAATAGGGCAGTGAAATAAATTTGGCAGTTATCACAAATTGACGTAAGAATCTTATCGGTTGCAAAGTGTAGTTGTTGATTGACGCACAACGGGGAATGGAATACCACAAAAAGCGGCATCTTCTAAGGCTGCTAACATTTTAAACACGCAACAGAAGAGAATCAGCATTTATTTCAATTCTCAAAAAAAACTGTAACAAGTTCAGCAAAACGGGAATGATAAAAAATTTTATGCCTTATTAGTGTAAGAAGGCGACCACAATTTCTTTGTCTCCGGCAGGGCGACAGTGTCGCCTTTAATATTGTGTGATGTCTCTCATGCATGGGTAATAATTGTACAGTGTTAGTAAACAACAATTTCATGACTTGAAAGAATTTTTACAATGTTTTTATTACATATATGCATGCATAAATTTATTTATTGGCTGGTGTTTGTAAATACCACTTTTGGTAGAAATATGTGTGCCACAAGGAAGCTAAACACGACAGTTCCACACCATTCGATCAGTGTACCGAGTAAGGCCACATCGAACATTTGGATGTTAGGTTAGCTATCAGACGCTGGTAGAACGGGTCATAATTCAATAAACTGACTCATCAATATTTTCCTCAATTTTGGCATGCTATTTTTATTCAGTCATTCAAGTCAAAAATTACGTTATAACAAATAAGAGTTCATAAAATGATAAATAATGCAACGAAATTAAAAGTTTTACGTCTGCTCAAAGTAAATAAAAATTACAAGCGAATTTTGAAACGAAACTTTTTCGGAATGCCAAAATCGTGCAAATCATCATCAGAATAGTCACACAAAGGAACAGCTCGCGGCTGATCAACAACTTTTTCCCAACATAAACTTTGTAATAATCGTGGCTGATGATCGACGGTCAGCATGTACAGACTACCATCTTCGCATCCAAACACCGCTCGTCCTTCATCCGAAAAATTGCTTAGAAATAGGCAATGACTTTTCTTCTCCAAGGTATGTAACTTAGTCCATGATAATGTAGGAAAATGGAAGCGCCAAATAACAGTTTCCTTCTTTCTACTCTCACATTGACTCGTGTAAACATTTTCAACTTCACAATATGAATCGACGTGACAAAAATTATGAATGGAAAACAAGCTTGGCACGTCTCCATACTCCACTTTCATTACAATCGACTGTTGAGTCGAAGTTGGTTCTAAAACGTGTAAGCTCCAGTCGACCTGAGAAACACATAGGTACAGTTACACTTACGCCAAATTCTAGCACACAAATTATCTCAGAAATTCCTACCATATTCCAAGACATGACGAAGAAATACAGTTTGCCTTTGTATGGTTGCAGCAGCTTGCAATGTTGAGGAAGTTCGATAGGATCCTGCCACGCCAAAGTTTTCAAATTAATACAGCGAACTTGCGTACGATAAAGGTAGATTCGATATTGAACGAATAAATCGTTTCCAAGTCGACAAACACCATCGAAACAACCAGGGGGCATGAGGTAACGATGAAATTCGCTTCGAAACGTGATATTTTTCAATTGTTTATCAATCAGACCAAAAATGTACAAATTAAACGAGCTATCGCCAATGACTCCTGCAAACGCCAGTAAAAAACTGTTTTCATCGAATTTATCGAAATAAATTAAGCTTAGATCAATCGATTGACTGAGCGATTGGCACAGAGCAAGTTCAACTGTAGATTTGGTGGCGACATTGTATTTCCATATTCGAAGACCTTCTCGCTGTTGATGAGCGACATAAAATCCGTCGCCATTTGGTTCAAAAAACGAACGGGGGCGAGCGAGTGCCGCTTCTAAATTTAAATTTCGCGGCAATTTCCAATTTTCGACTACTTCAACGATACCCGAGGAAGCTGACATTGAGAAAAAATTTCTATTTTCGCGCAAGTGAAAAATACTTAAAATATACAACGTTTTACGCTTCTGCGATGAACGAAAGGTGATTTTTGGCTAAACTTGGCTAAAAACACTCATACCTACTCATCTTTTTAAGAATTATTTTCTAGTTGAAATTTGAATTTTTACATTTCTACAGTTCTGAGCTTCATAATTTCAAGAAAGAACAAGAAAAACAACCCAAAAATTGTTGAATACGTAAAAAAAAGAAATCAGTTCAAGAATACACAAAAGTTTGTGCGATTTCATCATATTCATAGAGTCGCTGCAAAAGCGAGTCGGTGATCCTTATGCCGGATATGGTCTGGAAACAGCAACGGTTAGGTCGTTGTATTAGTTTTGAAAACTAACTAATAGGCTACTTACTTGCAGACCGGGTGTTACAGCCATTAAACTCAAGTTCATGTCGACACAACCGCCGGCTTCGATTTGTCCGCAATTCTGATCCGATGTCGTGCACCAAGACAAGCCCTGCTGCAAACTACCATCCAAGTTGAATTTTAAGTCTAACGTTCGTTCTCTAAAAAGCAGAAAATAAGTAATAGCCAGCGAGATTTCAAGCAAAATACGAGCACTTACACGCAATTGTACAATCGAC
This sequence comes from Prionchulus punctatus, assembly GCA_034698125.1. NCBI lineage: Eukaryota > Metazoa > Nematoda > Enoplea > Mononchida > Mononchidae > Prionchulus > Prionchulus punctatus. The sequence continues at coordinate 11,707 of JAQGBA010001025.1, read as the reverse complement.
AGCAAATCGTGAAGACTTCGCCTAGCTTTACGGTGCTGGGTACTTCTTCGACAACGAGACGTAAATCACCAGATCCAGGAACCTAACCAATTGTACGTCAGTGAACAACTAAAGTCAGTGAGCAACTATAGTCAATGGACACTACAGTCATTCAACATCTATAGTCGCTGGACATCGATATTGTCACTGAACTATAGTAACTAACCGCGCATCTGTAGTAACTGGACATCTTTTGTAATTGGACATCTATAGTCACTAGACACCTATAGTCATTCGACATCTGCTGTCACGGGATATCTATAGTCACTAAACATCTATAGGCTGGACACCAATGGGCACCTATAGGCACACCAATTGGACTGGGCACCTATAGTCATTCGACATAGTAACTGGACATCTATAATCGCTGAACAACTACAACCACTGAACAACTATAGCCACTGGCAACTATAGTCAACGATCAACTATAGCCACTGATCAACTACAGCTCACCATTCGTTGAAGTTGACTCGTCTGCAGTCTGCCTCGTTCGCCCATGGTCGTTCGCCATACCATGTCGATCTTTCCAACCTGAGTAACTCCTCGGTAATTTTTCGGCGGCTGAGTTTTATCGGGGTTCAAACAATATAAATATTGTCGGGTATCGTTAGGACTCAGGTAGTTAAACTTTTCTCCCTCCCTAACGTACAAAATAATACAAGAAAAGTGTTTTTCGTGCATGGTAAAGCGCCAACTTCTGAGGCACGTTCAATTCGACCACAGTGTACAAGCTTGACGGTTCCAAAACGACTCTCTCCATGACCATCGGCAAATGAGACGTGTTTTGGATTTGTGCCTCCAAATAGACATCGTCAGACTGAAAAATTGTAAAATTATTTGCTAACAGTTGTCCAGCGATTGAAGTTAGTCGAGCCTACAGTTGCCCAGCAATTATAATTGTCCATTGACTACAGTTTTAGAGAGACTATAGTTGTCTAGTGACTAGTTCTTGGGTGACAATAGTTGCTCAGTGATACGTGTCCATTGACTCTCGACCTACTTCAGCATTATAAAACTTGGTTCTAACGTCCAACGGTTTCGTGACTGGGAATTTGAAGAATTTTCTAAAATACATCTTTTCACCGGTTGGCGACGAATAAGTGACCGCACAAACGAGTCTAAAAACAAATGACTTGCCTTGAATAACTTATTATCAAGCAATTTCACGTTACTTACATATGCTGGCCCATTTCCTTGACCTCGTGATTCACAACCTCGCCCAAACTTTGTTCGGATTCCAACTCGACAAGGATATCCTGATACTTGTTCGGCAGACTGATTCGCTGCGAGCCAGTCTGCAAATCAACCTGAAAAACAAATAAAATGCAGTGGCAAGTGATTAAGTGGCTCTAGGAACTTCGGAACTAAAATCATAGGCCGTGAAAAAAATGTGGTACACCGTGGGAAAATTTGGTATTTTTCTTGAACTATCGTCACTGAACAACTAGTCTTCGAACAACAATAGGCGCGGAACTTGTATCAAGGGAACAGGATAAGCGTGTAGCCAGTGACATTTTTTGTTTTTCATTACTTTTAAACTGACATCTTTCACAGTTATGTTGCTGTCGTTGTGAACGCAAACGTAGCACGAAAACGTTTCGCCGAGGTAAATAGATCTTCAAAAATCGAATCAAAAATCATCTCGAGAACAAGCAATTGAGTGGAAGATTGTTGTTTCTAAAAACTGACTCTATACTTTGCGGCAAAACCAAACAATCGGTCAGTAAAAACTTTTCATCGAGCTCGTTCGGCTGACTTTCGGGAATGTAATTCAAAACACGATTCAATTGAAAGTCCAAACCCATCGGCGCCGAGCCGAAGCTGGGTCTCGTCAATCTCATTACTAGACAAAAAAATGAACCTTAGAAACTGCTTTAGATGCATAAATGTGTTTCATGAAAAAAACCTTTTAAGGTCAATAAATGATCCTTGGAAGAGTCTGCCATTTTGCTTACAGGGGTCTTAAATTAAGACGAAAATATTCAGAAAACTATATAAAGTGAGCAACTATAGTCACTGGACAAAACCGTTAAAATGATGTTTCGTCAAAAAAAGTAACTTTTTTGATCATTTTAGATTTAAAATATCGACCGAACGAGACAACAATCAAACAGTTTATTACCTCGAAAACGATGAAAAATGTAACAATTTTGTTATCTACCAAACAATAATATAGAATCAAATTTTTTGTTAAATTCAAATAAAATTAAAACTTCGTCAAAAGAGAAAAACAAAAAAAATAATTTTTTTTGACTGAGCAAAACGAAATCGACCGACGTTTTAAGAGGAAAAAAATACATGTGTACTACGCAAGCGAAGGAATTAAAGTATATTTTGAAAAATAAACAACGTTTTCGTCCGGTAATCCAAAAGCCAAAGTCGGAGAATATGTCGATGAACAACAAACGAAAAACAAAGTTTCGGTACAAATCAGTCGAAGATCGGGCTGAAAGACGAAACTCAGAAGGAAAAAAACGGCTCGTCACACCGCCTCCGACGTGACGGTTTCTTGTTTCGACGGTTCGTCGAAATCTCCAACCAAATCCGGGACGTCTTCGTCTTCTTCCTGCACCGTTGGATGACCGCCGATGCCTGAAAGTAAGGAACTATAGTTGTTTGAAGACTATAGTTGTCCAGTGACTGAAGACAGTGACGAGAGATGTCCAGTATTGCTAGATGTCCAGTGACTATAAATGTCCTAGAAACTATAATTATCCAGTGTCTATATTTGTCCAGTAACTGTAATGTCCACTGCCTATAGATGGTCAGTGGCTATAGATGTCCAGGCCTATAGATGTTCATTGCCTGAAGATTCATTGTCTACAGATGTCCACTGATAATGATGTCCAGTAACTATAGACGTCCAGCAACTGTAGCTGTCGAGTAAAAATAGATATCCACAAGCTGTACTTATAGCTGACTAGACAGTGAGAAAATTGTTTTTATTTACCGGTTTTCGACAAATTGCTAACGTTGCTGGCCAATCGTTTTAAATGAGTCAAACTTTCGGCTCCGAGTTGATTCAAAATACCGGGCAACATATCAGTTATTTCTAGAACAGAATATTCCAAAGCTAGTTTCGCGAATTAACCCGAAACGTCGACTAAAAACAAATTTTGTGCCCGAGCTTACGTTTGTTCTCGGCGTGACCGACAATTGCGAATGTATTTGCCGGAACGGACGCTTGAACTTTCGGATTGTTAAAATGGATAACAACGCCGTCGTCTTTAATCATGTTTACCTTGAAAAAAAAGGGAAAAAATCACTGTCTAATAATAAAGTATAAAACGAAATTTGTGCCCGAAAAGTCACTGGCTAAAACCGAAAATTTGCTTTTAAAGGCTTTTACCTCTTCGATTCCCGGAATATTTGTCACGGATAATTTTTTAAGGTTACTTTGCAATTTTTTATCGTCGGTCGACGCCGTTTTGTGGACGACCTTCTTCTTTCGCCGGGCTGAGCCCTGAAAATGCAAAAAAATATGTTTAAAATCTTTTACGAAACGAGCAAAAAACGCGAACAAGTCGATTTACTTTGCCGCCGATGCGAGATTTGGCACCTTGGGCTTGCAACTGTTTTAATTTTTCTTGATTCATTGTTGATTTTTTTAATAAAGCTGGTTGAAACAAATTTCACGAAATTCCAAACATCTTTCAAAGCGAAATCAGAAATTGCTGTATTTCTGGATTTAGAAACAAAAATTTCGCAAAGCGCTTGAACTAAAGTTGTTTCGCTATGCGTTACATAAAATTTGAGCCGCGATTTCGCTAAATTTCGAAAAGTAGTCGATATCGCTCGCAACAGCGCCGCGAAAACAAAATTGTTAAGCTGATGCGATATTTGCGAGACGAAACTGCTGATTTTGTGATTATGGATGCTATAATCAATATCAAGCGATGTATCCAGCGAAAAAAGTCAAGAAAAAATGCATCGAGAGATAAATCTGATTTACTTCACGACATGTATAAAGAGATGAATTTGATTTACCTGCATGTGAAATCCAGCGAAATATTCAAGAAATGCATCAAGACTCAAATCTGATTTACTTGCAAGTGAAATCCAGCGAAATATTCGAGAAATGCATAAAGACACAAATCTGATTTACTTGAATGATATCCAGCGAAATATTCAAGAAATGCATAAACAGATAATCTGATTTACTTGCAAGTGAAATCAATCAACTTGCAAGTGAAATCAACAAATTGTTGTTATGTGTTGATTATCCAGCAAAATATTGTTGTAATTTCTGTTTAAGGCTGAGCAAGACTGCAGTCAGGTTGCATCTTGTTTTAAAATGTTTATCCTAATGGATTTTGCAAGTACCGGATTTCGCCCACAAGGTACGTACCAAGTCGCGATGTTATGTTTGAACTTTATTGTTGTTTGCAATTTACATTTTGGAAGTCTTGGAAGAAAAACACTGCTCAGCCTCCACGAGATCATTGATCTCGTCAAACATTCCATTGCGATTTTCAAAACAGATCGAATTCTAGGTTCCATTGTTTATCAATGGTTACAACTTTCCAAATAAACCAATTGATTAAATTTCATTCATTAACCAGCCCCTGCAATTTTCCAAACAAATCAAAAGATTGATGTCAAACTTTGTCAGCCCTTGCAACTACAAATCGAAAGATTGATTTCACCCATTGTCAGCCATGCCAGTCAAAGATTGATGTTATTTTGGCAGCCCTTGCAATTTTCAAATCAAATGATTGATTTCGTTCATTATCAGCCCTTGCAACTTTCCAAACAAATTAAACGATTTATTTCAATCATTATCACCCCTGCGCGATACTTTAATCGCCTACAATCTGATTTCACAATGAAATTGCTTGAATTAAAGTTGCCATATTCATTCGCCCACGATTAAGGCTAGCGTTACGAAAGCGAGCGAAAGAGAGCAATCTTTGTTTACAAATCGCGCGTCAACGAGCAAAATGTCAAACTATCGAACGAGCGAACGCGAGAGAATGTCATCGCAGCGACGAAGAATGAAAACTTCGCGCGTCACATTCAGCCTTATATACGATGCTATTTTTAGACTCGTCTTCGATTGGACAAGTTTGTGACGACGTCGGCGACGATTGGAAAGTCGCAATAAAATCAGCCTGTGCAGCGACACCTCTTCGGGCGCCAAACGATTGCGGTTTAATCGTCGATAGTTGCGAACGATAGTTTGCGAGAAGTTTTGATTTTTTACTCGTTGGACAGCCGTCCGTTGACATAAAACGTTTAGAATCCGAGCGTAGAGTGGTCCGTCGAGTGATCGCAAAGAGTTGAAACCTTTGAAGTGGTCAGAGTTTAAATTTATACAAATCAAATAAATGGTCATGACTTCGATTCAAGCGGTTCCGAATTGTGTTGATTTTCAAGTAAGGAATTGTTGTTATTTTGTTTTTCTAATCACGATTCAGAACAGAAAAGTTCAGAAAAGTTTGATTCGAATTACGGCTCGATAACTGACTGGCCAGTGCAGGAATTTTGTTTTGGTAGCGCAACAGCCAGTCGTTTTCGCGTCCTATCCCAGCAAATTGTTAATTTAATGTTGACGTTGACCACCTGCGCTTGTAATTGGCTAATTGATGGTCGCGCAGTGTCGAGCGTAATACGAGGACGACCCACCGTAATGTATAATGACACAATGACCATTGGCCACTTGAGTAGCACTTACTATACAATGGATTATTTCTCTTGCTAATCACACTCGTTCGGCCGGGGGTCCATTGTTTAATTTGCTAGCGACCCAAGTGCCCGGGCACCAAAATCATCACCAACCTGTTGCTAATGGTCGACAGGTTGATTTCGCGTTGAAAACGTCTTGTTTCAAAAATTTGCTCTATATTCCACTTTCCAAGTTGAATTTTTTTGTTTTTGCCGTTGTAGATGTGGGAGGATATCGAGGATTTCCTACAAGGCGAAAATTTTCCCGTTCATTTCACGCAAACGTGCGACGAATCCCAGAATAAATTCGTCGCGGCCAGCATGGAACCGGGCTCGTCATATCAATGCTTGGACACCGGTGCCATAGTCGTAGAGCCGCAGCAGACGGAATTGTTCATGGATCGCGACTGTCTACAGTATCCCAAAATTAGACAGTTCAAACGAGAAGATTCGTCCGATCAACTTTCTTCTTGTTGCGCCTTCCGCCAGACACGATCCAGTTCGTTTTACGTTCCGATTGGTACCAGTAGCAGACTTACAGTACCATCAGCAGGAAATACAGTACCGTCGACATTAACTACAGTACGCCGATCAGGAGTTACTGTACAATCGGAAGGAAGTATAGTACCCTCGCCAGCGTCCGACTGGTCGCCTGCTTATCGCTTTACTCCGCCGTCCAGTCCCGAAGGATCCTTCGGGCTTGTGCCCAGCTCGTCTGCCAGTCCCTGCTTTTCGAGTCCGCGGTCCAACAGGGGACCCGAGTCGACCATGACTCCGCCGTCTTCGCCGTCCAGGAGCCCCAGTCCGTCGTTCAAAAAACAAAGAAAGCCTACCGGCGCGGGCCTTAAGCGCAGCGGTCGAGTGAAAAAAGTCACGGTGCACAAGTGTTCGTACGTCGGTTGCTGCAAGTCGTACAGTAAGTCGTCGCACCTGAAGGCTCACCTGCGCACGCACACGGGCGAGAAGCCTTATTGCTGCAATTGGGTGGGATGCGGCTGGAAGTTCGCTCGCTCCGACGAGTTAACGCGCCATTATCGGAAACACACCGGGGACAGGCCGTTTCAATGCAATCACTGCGATCGAGCTTTTTCAAGATCGGATCATTTAACCCTGCACATGAAACGACATTCTAATTTTTGAATCAGCAGGGGGCGCTCATAAACTGCTAATACGGTTGTCTGTAGTCCGATTATAGTTCCTCAAAGAAGATAGTTCCTCAACGACAATAGTTCTCAAGTACAATACGTCCTCAAAGACGATACCTCCTTAATGACTATAGTACCTCAAAGACTATAGTTGTTCGATGACTACAATTCCCCAACGCGTGACTGTTTTCAGTCCGTTGAAGCAGTTAATGGACGACCTCTATTCATATTCAGATTCGTTTTTTTCATCAATCTATAATGTGATTAATGGCGACCTTTCGAATATTATGTGTTTTCTACATTTTTATCGGTGTGTGTCCATTTTTTAGTTTTATTGTTTGCTATTGTGCTCAATTTTCTGATAATTTTTGAATTTAAATTTTATTTCTATATGCATATTCGTTTTCGTTCGTTCGTTCATTCGTGACATGGGTATGTACAGATAGTAGCAGTAATGCATTATACTTGTAACCGATCGAGTCTAATTTTTGTACTACAAGTGTACTGTATGTTTTTGGATTACTGTATTAATAAAAATATATGTTCGAAGGATCTAGGCCATTCAAGAACACAAGAATTCGTACAGTAGACTATCGGGGGACCGTATTTTTTAAGACTATAGTTGTTGTTCCACGACTGTATCCAACTAAGTTGAATTTCGTTTCAATAGTTGATCACAGGACCCGAGATATTTACATGCTACGTCACTTAAAACAAAATTATGTAACATTTATTGTACCTGTCACTGCTGCTATGAAAACAAGTCGTAAGTACTTCAGATATGTGTACGTTCTTTTTATTGTTAAAACTTGTTTTACTTTGGAACTTCGATGGCTAAACATGTTACGAATACCGTTCGTGCGCTTGAGCAACTGTAGCTGGTGGCACTTGGTCACAGCAATGGCTAAAAGAGCCAGTGGCTATGGTCGTTTTATCATGAAAAAGTCAAATGGAATAGAAACAAAGTAATTCTACACTTGAAATTTACAATTCGAATCCGAATTCAAATATTGATTTTCGAGCATATGGTTGATTTATGTAGACAGGAGACTTGTCTCTTGTATCAACCTGCATGCGTGAAAATCAATATCCGAATATAGATTGTAATTCTCAAGTGTAGTGTTACTGTAATTTTATTCCAGTCGGATTTGTGAAAGTTGGGAAAACGATTGATTTTCTATCTGCAAGACGATGGATTTCTGGTGTGTGGTCTACTTATGTGCATAAGTATTCTCATATTTAGATTCATATAAATTTACATTCAAAAACCAATCGTGTTTGATCACCATATTTTCTCATAAATAATCCCGCCTCAGAAATAAATCCCGTCTGAAATAAACCCCTGATCTGATGGACCCAAACGAAATAAAATTAGCACCCCCTCAAAAATATCCCACCCCTCACCCCACCCAATCGCTATAGGGTCGGAAACAATGCCTTTTTAGACAAATGAAACAGGTTTGAAGAATATAAAGAAATTTCGAACGTCATGTTTTATATCATGCAAAATTTCATTCAGTAATGTTTCTTCTTTGAAATTCACTTTGAAAAATACTTTATTGACAAAATACTTCAAGCAATTTTATTATTCCCAACGTTAAGACTTAAGTTTTAAAGCTTGAAAAAAATACCCCCACCCCCTCGTGAATAACCCCAGCTCAGAACCATTTGAAAAAATGAAAAAATGTAGCAGTTTACCAGTGTCAGGTCGACTTCTCCACCAGTTGACCATGGGATTCACATGATCGCGTAAGTGGCGTCGAGCCTGCCGAGCAGCCAGCAGGACAGACCGCCCTCTCTCGGGACAATAGTGGTCAGTGACTTCTCCACAACCCACATATGCTCCCAGAGGCAGTGAGCTAGTAATACATGACCCGTAGTGACAGTGCACTAATAACTAGCGATCCCCGAGAACTATCGGCCACTATGATTCCATTCTGTAATTAGCACTATAGTCGATCGGATGTGCGCAAGTAGCCACTCAACCCTCCGAGACCACCAACACAGCACGAAGCCTGCCACACAAGGCCATTCAAGGGTTACCGCCCTAAGGTACTGAGCTACAACATAGACAGTACACATATCACAATCGTTGGGGACTCTTGATAGTCTCCTTGCAGGTTCCTCGGAATGGTCCGGGTGCGGCTAGTGGTAGAGGCCACTAGTATCGTGGTTCCGAATTCTATAGTCATTTTCATATTTCTCAACAGCTTCTTCATAGTCCTCCTCAAGCTGCATTTGAAACGTAATCGAATCCACTTCTCCGAGTTGACTAATCACTGTCTCTATGTCTTCATCAGTAGCAAATTGCAATACATCTTTATCGATATTTGGCGCAATATCGTACATTACTTCGAAAACGTCATCATGCTTGCAGTGTAACAACATCCTCAGTTTTGCTTCAGCAGAGTCATACTTATCATTGTTCATTTTTGTCGTTGATAGCAAGCAGGTGGGTAACACTTGTATGTGAAATAATTTGCATATGTACCATTGATAACAGATGTACCATTGATAACAGATGCACGTAATGAGCTCGAATTACCATATATTTTAATTTCGCAATGCATTTTGAAACATCGCTCATTATTCGTTTCATGAATTCTAATTCTAATGCCGACCTGGCAAAGGCGAAATGTGCAGTCTTTTTCCGAGCTTCTAGGCGAAGTTCAATTTTTTAAAATGCGCTTAAGATATCAGACTGTTTTTCAGATAAATAAAACGGCTGCATAGGAATCCTTCAATCAGATTTTGAATAAATCTTCAATGAGCTGCTTATAAAAAGCAGCTATATAAACATTTGTCTCGAACAACATTGGAGCTGGTGAATATCGTTCTTTGGTGCAAATCTGTTTCAACACAAATCGTAATGAATGTGTCTATCGCCTCATAAATGAACTTGTTCTCCATATCGCCAATTGTAATCTTAGCGTTTTCACTGTCATGGTATGGTTTGTTTGCAGAAGTACGAAAGATTAAATTAATCTGCCGGTCACAGATAAATCCTCGCCGACTGAGTTCGTTCGTGATTAGGTTCAGAAAAATATAATTTGGGTTGGCCATACCGAGCATCGTTAGCTGGTAATTTCCACAAATGGATGGGGTGGAATGCAAGTCTATAATAATCGCTAAACATGAACATGAAGGATGGCACCATAAATGAAGGTGGCATGACTCAAATCAGTATGAAATGAATGAATGTCTTGATTGTGTGTGAACATATGACATCCTGCGATAGTGAGGCTTTGTCTGCAGTAAGAAATGTTTAATTATTACATGAGCTTTGCTGAGTACTTGTTATGTGCCAAGGCTTGGCAATGTGGGTCCATCATGCATGCTTGCAGTGACACGATTAGCATGTCAGCTGTTACAGAAAGCCACAAAAACGAACCTGAAGAATAATACACATGCACAAACAACAGAAAACAAGAAATCTAAGGGTTCCGAAATGTATAACTTCAAAAATAAAAAAAATCGTCAAATTAAGGAAAGAAATCATTTCGCAAAAGTATCAAAAATATCACTCTAACTGATTGGACTTGCGAATCCATTTTGACTTACTACACGTTTTCTTTCGTTTTAAATATTTGGTCCCCCATAGGCTTTAGTTTGTGTGTCGGTTTTTGCCTATATCCGGCCTGCAGTCTTACATGCTGCACAGACCGGAAGCTGAACAGGACATATCCGGAGTTCGAATTGGAGTTCGAATTCCCCAGGTGCCACCTTCGACCACTATGAAACCCGGGTAATTCCTGTCTTCGTCCTCTCCTCTCTCATGATCCTTCCCGACAGGCTTGACAAGACTCAAGCATGTTCCATTGCCAGGTGGCCTGGCCCATTGGGACCTGGGGTCGATTGTCCCAGTCGGCACTTCGGACCATGGGACCCTGGCTGGTACAAAGTGCGGAACTGAGCCCTCTAACTGGGCCCAGCCAGCCCTCAACCCGAGACTTCCCATCTTCTCTCCTCACAACTCGTTCATTGGAGCGGCGTGGGGCCCGCCTGCCACACAGACCAACATTGTCCCCTTCCAGGCACTCCCGGCGGCGGCGTTCCAACACTGCTACTTTTATTCCAGGAGTGAGAATAAAGTTACTCTTTTTCAAGTAGGGGGACATTTGTTAGCTTTATCACTTTTTTTTGCAACTTGTTTTACTTTCAATCAGACTTGCAGGTCGCAGCACAGTGGACCATTCTGCAAACCTAAAATTGGTCCCTAAGCAAATCATAACAATGTTCGGTCCTTGGTTGTTTTTTTTTCATCTTGTGATTGGAACCTGCATTGTTTTTCTAAAGATGTTTTCTTATTTTCAAGATTAAGACTAAGAAAAATGTCTTAATTTTTAAAAAATTAAGATTAAGATTAAGACATATTTTCTTAATTCAGAAATTATTAAGAATAAGAAAAGTGAATTATTCTTAGTGAACTCTAAATAAGAATAAATAAGAAAAATGATTTTTTCTTAATTTTTCTTAATTGTCGAACATTATTTGAGTCAAATTTCAACAAAAACAAGCATTTTTGACAGCGTACATCAAATATTGTGACACAACTCTCGATATTGAAATATTTTATCAACACACATAAATATCACGATTTTTGCTTTACTTCAACCATAGAAAATAAGCCGCAATGAAAAAAATTTATCGCAATATACCTCACTTTCACGCAGTAAACATTATTGTGATGCAGTAGCCAGACAAGGATGTATATAACATTGTTATTAAAATTATGAAAATATGAAGGATTTTACTTATTAACATGAACAGATTCTTTTTTCTAAGATGCGTTTTCTGATCGAGAGTGCGTTTTTCATATTGCCTCGTTTTCAAAATTGTGCGCGAGCAAAAATTCATAA
>JAQGBA010001024.1:0-19709 GCA_034698125.1 Prionchulus punctatus | reverse complement strand
CTCTCGGCTACAGCCTCTCGATGCTGGTATTATCGCTCGTTTCAAAAAACATTACAGGAAGATTCAAGTGACAGAATCGTTGAGTCAAATCGCTGACCATGGTCGCATGGATGCGACTAATGCTAAAACCGCCATTTACAAGAATGGCTCGCATGGTCTTTGGTTGATTGTACAACGATAAACAATTGCTGGAAACACACGAAAATTCTGCCCATTAATGGCGATGAAACAGATGATTTTGCAAACAACAATGTTTTTGATGATGAAGAAATCAATGGCAACATAGTATAGTATAGTATAGTATAGTATAGTATAAGCCTAAAATATTTTTTCTAGTTAGGTATAGTATAGTACAAATTCTAAAAAAGTTTTCTAGTATAGTATAGTACAATATTGGAATACATCTTTCGAGTATAATTCCAGTACAGTATGAATTTCAGTATGCAATACATGATGAACAAAAACTATCTGAAACATTTTACAGAGAATATATTTTCCTTACTAACGGTCAACATCTAGACATCATTTTGATAAATGCTGCTGCAATCCAACAATACAAAAACGTACAAAACACAACAAATAGCATTCCAAAAGACTATGATTTAATTTTATCATGATTTGATTTTCTAAATTTTTTGCTGTCACACGACTTTTTTCATACCCGATGATAAAAAGCCGGCATGCGAACATAACTTTTTAACTTTTTAACAATTTTAACTTTAATTTTCCATAAAAAATGGATTTTTGATTGAATTTTTAGATGGCCGCGGTTTGCAGACAAACACATGGGCTATTTTGCTATACGCAGTCATTCAAATTTTGAAAAACAAAACGATAAAAAATAAAAAAACCTTGCTGAAATACAGTTTAGTATAGTATAGTATGACCAAAAAATTTTTCTGGTATAGTATAGTGTAGTATAACTTGTTGAAAATTTTTACCAGTATAATTCTAGTTTAGTATAGTATAGTATACTGGAGCATGCTGGTTCTAGAGCTAATGACGTCTGTCTCAAGATTAGTAACCGATCTTCTGAACATGTTTAATTTTTTTTCGGCATATCGATTATTTTGATGTTTTTGCTTCGCATTATTATTTTTACTATTTGATGATACGATCATAATGAGGAAGCAAAAATAATATAGCGCTATACAGTTCATGTTTGTTTTCATCAATTAGACATTCAACAAAAAAAAATCTTACACTCGCCAATGCACATCCGCTGTTACAGTCAACAAATATCCATGATCCATGATGTACAATTGTTTATCATAATAATTGTACGACACCATGTTGCTGTTTTTATGTAGATTTTTCCAAGGTATGTTCATTTCGCGCCATTTTTGCCTGTAGAAATCGTAGGCCACGGCGATTTTCGACTGTAGCTCATGGCTGCTCTCGATCATGTACAGCGTACCGCAAATGACGAACGTATTTCCCACGTTGCTGTGCTTGACCAAGGTTAAATTCCACGTTTTTATAATCGTCATGGATGACGGTTCGATTTTGGACGCGACTGAAAAAAGAAAAAAACCGAGTGATCAGACATAATCGATCGTGAATAATCGATTGATCAGACAAAATCGATGATCAACCATCGATCGATCGGACATAATTGAGATGGAAAATCGATTGATTAGGAGTAATCGATTATGAGAACTGATCAATCGATATAAACTGACCTATGAAAACATCGCCTTCATATCGATAGATGGCCCATATGCCGTTTTCATCGTGCGATAGGTCGACGTAATTGTAAGAATAATTAAATAGATAGTGATCATATCGATAAGCCATCGTGGGCAATTCGACTTCCGAATACGCTCTATTGTAAATGTCGAACTTGGCTATTTTATTCGTACCGCTTCGATGATAGTACAACGAGCCGTTGACGAATACGTGATTCGTACCGTCGAATACCGTCGGCAATATGTAACGTTTACTGGATTTTTCCCGCCTCAAGTCGGCTTCGTCGGCGTACTCGTAGAGCAGGTTACCATAAAATTCCTGCGTGGCCCATCGCTTACCGTCGTCGCCTTGAAATCTCGGTACGGGATCACGCATCCACGATCCGTAGTATCGCTTGGAGTGAGCGTGGAAGCGAGGATTGCTCAAACTCTCCAAAAAGCAATCTATAAAAATCCGCTAGCTATACTAACCATAGTTCGATTCGACTATAGTTCGCGTGGTCTATAGTTGAGGGAAGACTATGGTACACATCATTACGAGCGATTGCTCCTTCGATGTATGCCAACTCCGTCGTGGTTCGTTTCGTAGTCGGTGTCGACGGCATTGTAGATCCATCTAAACGTTTATACAGTGACATTTTTAGTGTTTTGTAATCATAATCGAACAATTATCGATCTTACATTTGTCCGAACAAATTTTAATGCACTCTTCCATACCGGCGACCGCCGGCGTTACATTTTCCATTACTTCGACGATACTGTCGGGCACATATACGTCAGTGACGTATTTCACCGTAGGAATGGTAACCGTGGTTGGACACACGACGGGTTCGGCAGTTGGGCAGGTTTCTCGAGGGATTGTGAAATTAGTATACTGGCAAGCAACGCAATCACCTGAAAAACTTATAATAACGAACAAAATATGACTGTAGGTCAATTTTGACCGCACTGTCTCTTCCATTTTGACCCGGTGGTCCTCGAGGTCCTACGGGTCCTGAAATACAAAAAGTAGCTTGGGCTAGCGACTTTAACGAGTATTTTAATTTATGATTAATTAATTTCAATTACCTTGCGAACCGGGGTGACCCATAACCCCGGGTTCCCCTTGAAAACCGGTCGGTCCGTGAGGTCCGGGTTCACCGGCTCTTCCCGGTTCTCCTTTTTGGTTATCCATGGTTTCTGTACAGAAGTCGTGAATTTGAAAACAAGCTTCAATTATTTCATCCCTCTGAAATGATTTAAATTTTTAAAATTTGAAAAATTACATGCTTCGAAACTTGAACTTGCGTGGATTTTTGCTTTTCTGGTTTTATTTTCGTCGGTTTGTCTTTTCACTCGTTGCAATTTCTCGGCAGGCTCGAAATGTCGACTGTCCAGGTCCACAATTTTGTTTTTATCAACTCCATTCTGACACAACTCATATTTGACAGACTCCAACTGATAATAAGCGAATGCGAAAGCAATCGCGAATAATACAAAAATTAGAATCTGTATAGACTGTAAGATTTTTAAATGAAATCGATATTTTTCTTCATCCATTCCAAAAATTATACATGAGGCGAGTGAATATAAAAACTATGCGTAACGATTAGTCACTGATAAACGGCATACAAAACGCAGAAAGCGCGTTGCCTACTGCAGTTATCAGTAGAAAAAGCGAACTCTATAGTTGACACAAGCTAAACACCAGTTGGATGGATTTGAATCTGAATATTGTTTTTAATTTGATTCCAGTTTGTATTAAAAAAATTCTGAAAATACTATAATTTTTTATGTAACAATATCAACATCAAAAATCTGGTTTTCCTTTATTTTTGAGAGGACTATTTTATTTTAATTAATAATTAAAAATAAAGTTTTTTAAAGGTTAAATCTTTTAAAATATAGAGTAAATTAAAATTTTATTATTAAAATTATGTACAATTATTTTCCATTCATTGCCAAGCTCTATAATCATGGCGTGTCTACAATAATAATCTTATATTTACTGACGGTAATAATTAATTAGTTTTTTGTTCTTTGTAAGAATCCCTAAAATCACGGGTTTTATCTCAGAAGCGGCTTATGGCTTCGAATTTTACTTGCAACTATAGTCGACGATTTTCAACAAAGAACTTTCCAGAAGGAATCTCTCAATCAACACATTGTTGATTTTTTATGAGAAAACTTTTCCACAGTACGACGCGCGAAAACTTTTTTCTTTCGTCTAAATCAATTCAATGCGTAGAACAAGTAGCAAGATTCGTTTTATTTTTTTGCCAGACACGAACTGTCGCAAGTCAATTTGCGGAGGAAAATTTTGTTTTTATACGTCTAATTTAGAAATACAAAAATGTTTTTCGCATAAACTTTCCAATCGCAGGAAAAATAATGCAGACACGCCATTTTTACAAATCTTTAATTTATTCATATTGTTTGGTAACTAAGTTGAAACCGAATCATTCATGATTCATGCATGGAACGAGTCTGAGAGCGTGAACAAATACGACGAGTACTACTTCCATGGAACTTTTTTTTCTTTCGGAAACTTCAAAACCGTTAATAATATTTTCAACCGACGAACACGAGAGAATCGTCATTTGAGGAAAAAGAGAATTATGCGAACGAACTAGACTTTTTCACGTTTTCAAAATAGAGTTACGATTTCGACGACGCCGAATCGCGGTTACTCGATTTAGCGGAAGAAAAGTGCTTCGGTGGAACCATTATAGGTTCCGACGGATGAGTTATCGGGCTCGAAAGAGGAACTAGTCGATCATTGTTCGAGTTGGACATTTACCTATTTCGAAAAATTTTAGCCTTACCCTCGGTCACGCGACAACATACTTCGTTGCACCTGCGGGATTATTAAAATCTGCGAACGATTATTATTATTATTGTTATTCAACAAGTTTTTTTCTCGATTCAACAAAGAAAAAAATTAATAATATATATTTATCGCGCGCGCATGCTCGCTAGACTACTATTCATCTAGCTCCGTATTCGAAGATTTATTTTCAGACTTCTTCGCGCCAAGGTATTCAACTTAATTCGAAAACAATCGTCGTCGGACGGACCGAAACCGTCGGGGATTCAATTAATTTCGAGTTGAAACTCATAAAATCTGGGTTCGCGATGTTTTGGAAGCGTTCCTCGGACGAACGGATTCCGATGGCGCGAGGAGTGGGAGCGAAATTGAAAATGAATTCGAATTTTCCGTAAACAAAAAAAGAACGTAACGAGATTCTCGTTCGCTAAGCGGCTTTCGGTAGCCCCTTTTCGTCATTATGAACATCGTCGTCGGCGTCGGTGGTATTCGAGCGAAGGCTTCGCCGACGAATCTTTCGTACGTAGTTGAGCATCATCCGCCGTCGGTTCGCTATTACGACTCGTTCGCTAAAGCCGCCGATGGCGGCGGCGACGGATGTTACCCGACGACCTATTCTCGGTCATCGGCGTATCGCGACGACGATCGCTCGCGACAGATTCGTTCTTCGTTCGTCGCGTCGCGACGACGAGCGTTGAAAAATTTCAATTTTTCCTCGAATTTCGTCGCCGCTCATTCGCCGAAGACGACAACGAAGAAGGAGATAGTCGACGACTACGACGCTTATTATGAATCGTTCTCATTCGACGACGATAACGCCGCGACTCGATGCGACAGCAGTCCGGAACGGGTGCCGTTCATAAATCGCCATCATCATAATCATCATCCTCATAATCGATCACTATCGTCGTCCGCGTCGGACTTGTATTCGTCGCCGACGCCGACGGTCGCGATGCAACAACGTCGGTTGATGGTCGCGCCCGACGTTAAAGCGAGATGTCATTCGACGCCTTCGTCGCCCAAGCTGCAGGTACATTCGTCGGCCGAATGCGCCGCCGTCAAAGATCGCATAAATAATAATACGATCGCCGCGCCTATTCCGATACGCAAGCACAGCTACGACAATCGGATCGTCGTCCCGTCGACGACGATCGACGATCGTCGACAATTGGGAAGAAATTTATCGTTGAACACGGTCAACCGACGGCGACTACCTCCGACGCCGCCGGACGCCGAATCTAAGAAGGAACCGACGGCGGCGGCGGCGTTGCGGACGTTTCGTTGGTCGTTGCCGAAAATGCCGCCGGAGATCGAGCGTAAAAAGTCAGCGCCGCCGTCAATATTGATGGAATCGTTTTCGAGCGCGTCGAGCAAGACGTCCGACGAAGGTATCGTAATTCGACCGGGTACGGGACGAAAATTACCCATCGTGCCCGACTTCTCGACGGAAATACGAAACGAAGGTTATCACAAACAGTGGCGTCAGGACGAAATTATAACCCTCAGCCGACCGTGTAAAACGCCGCCGTTAACGAACAACGTGAAAACATCGTGCTACGCATATCCGCCCGAGTTGCACGCTAATCGCGTGAGTTCGCCGCACAGTCGCAAGTACTGTCAGCGACGTACGTCGGAACAGTCCATCGACCAATACGTCGGCGTACCGTGCACTTGTTCGACGCCTCCGCCGTGCGCTCCCATAGCCGAGCACTTCGAGAGCAAATCGTCGAGCGACACCGAAGACCACTGTCCTGAGTCTTCATCCGGGAAACGGTGCAGCATCGCCGACAGTCTCTCGCTGGATGACTATTACGAGAGCGAACCGGACGAAAAGTCCTACGGACTAGGGCGCTTGTTGTTCTCGGTGCTTTATTTTCCGATACGAAAGCGTTTACGTATTTCTATCGTCAAAGCCGAGAGTTTGGCCGGTCGACTCAAACCCGACTTGGAACTGAATACGTTTCTGAAAATATGCCTTATGCCCGGCAAAATACAAAAGCAACGAAGTTGTCGAGTCGTCAAAGGCGACCGTAACGCCGTATTCAACGAGGAATATTTTTTCGACAACGTCGACGCCGACGATATCAAAACGAAAACCGTGCTCATTCGGATATGCCACCGGGCGCCGAAACAATTCCTCAAGGACGTGGTAGTCGGCGAGTTGGACTTGTCGCTGATTTCGTTGCAGATGATCACGTCGAAGAGGGAAATCAAACTCTGTCGAGAGTTGCGACCGAAAGTTTGCAAGGTAAACGCAAACATTGTCCCGGTATCCGGTATCTGAGAAGGTAGTGACTCCTCCCCCTCTAGGTTGCCGAGTATGACAAATCGCCCGTATCTAGACTAGCTCTGTATGCTAATTTGCTCGAAAACATCATTTATTCCGCTGTCAAATTTAACTACCGTAGTTGATTCGCTTATTCGTTCGTCATGTCTTATGCAAATTTTCCAAAGTTCGAGATCGCCGGGTTTCCACTCACGAAGGTCGTTAAGTCCGTGTTTTTTTTTTGCTTTATAGTCACGGAAAGCACCAGTTAATTAGTCCGACTTAGAATTTAATTAGAATTTGATATTTCCATTCGCTCCGACGTCTGCTAAACTGTTTTCGCCGGTCTCGGCGTTCGCACGTCATGAGACAGTTAGGATTTAAATAAGCGAATAACAAATTTGCTAAGTCCTCGTTCGCGTGGATGAGAAGATTTTTAGTTTTAATCCAAATCCATCCTAGATTATGATATGTTATTGTTTTGCCCCCTCGTGAAAATCAACAAAAACAAGATTAGATGGTGAGATTTCGCTCGTAAACTATAATTGACCGATTGGAAACATTTTGCTACTGTAATTTGTTTTTTATTTTCAGAAACTAGGCCGACTGCAAATCACAACGATGTTGGAGAAGGAAGCTCGTCGATTGACGATAAATATATTGAAAGTTGACAATCTTCCCAAATATGGAATCACCGGACCGCCGGGTAAGACGATCGAAACCTTGGAAAATCTCTATAGACTATAGTTGCGTCTAAGTTCTACTACTATAGCTCGATCGGAAAGGTGGAAAAATTTTTTAATTATTAATGAAACAATTCATCGTCGCTTAGGCGATGGTCGGTTTGCACACTCGGCGACGGGGAGAAATAATTTACGATTTGTTTTCATTTATAAACGAAGAACCTGAGCGGATCAATGAGATACTCCGCGGTGGCTGCGAATGAACGCGAAAATAACTCGAAACAGAACAAATTCTATTCGAAACGAGCAAAAAACTTTTCTAGAGCTAGTAGAGCTGCTTTTTCGATAAAAAATTTACGAGAAAGTGTTTTTTTCTCAGTTGAATAGAGGCGAAAATGCGATCGTCGTCTTTACAGTAACCTTTTAGACAGTGGGGAGGAGGAGGGAGAAAAGGGTTTATATTTCTTTTAATAGAACTTCGCCGAGATGTTTTTCAATTAGATTTCATATATGTATATGCATATATATTTGAAACCTATAGTGACGCAAATCGTACAAAAGCCAGGAGGGGGTCACACATCTGATTCACGCGCGAAATCTAATTATGCAAATGAGGAGAGAAAATGTATAAATGGCATAAGATATTTATTGCCACACATACAGTAAGATACATGTTTTCGGATCGAGTAAAAAAAATAAGAACTATAGTTCAGTATTAACTATACATGCTGTGACAATACCTGTATAATTGTATTGCACTAGATGACAACTAGATGACAATTATGTGACAACTATATGAGAACCATGTGACAAATATAATAAAGCTAGATCACAACTATGTGACAACTATATGAAAACTAAGTGACAGCTATGTGAAAACTATTGTCAACTATTTGACAACTATATGCCAACTACGTGACAACTATAGTACAACTATATGACAACTATCTGATCACCACTAAGTGACAACTATAAATACGACAAATTTATGACATTTGTAAGACAACTATGTGACAACTACCTATATGACAACTATGTGACAATATATGAAAACTGAGTGACAACTATGTGACGACTATGTGACAACTATGTGACGATTATATGACAACTATATGACAACTATGCGGCAATGTGTGAAAATTAAGTGACAACTATGTGATAACTATTAGAAAGACAAGACAATTAGAATGACTACAGTTTCCTTGCAGATCCATGCGTTAAAATCACCGTCCACCAAAACGGACAGGCTCAAACCAAGCAAAGTCGAACGATAAAGGGCACTTGCCACGCGTCTTTCAAGGAGGCCGTCATGTTCTTGGTCTCGACGCGAATATCCGATCTCGAGAACACCAACGTAGACATATGCGTGCACGACATGGCCAGGTCGGGAGGCGGCGATGACGTCATCGGACGAGTGGTGCTCGGCCCTCAGGGCAAGGACAAGATGCTCATCGAACAATGGCGAAACACGTTCATGAATCCGGGCAAGGAAGTCAAAGGCACGTACATATTGAAAAACGACGATAACGTCGAATAAAGCCAGATTCGGATTCAGATTCAGGAACGGTTTTAATGTGTATTCGGTCGCTCCAAAAAATCACGCTGAAAACTATTTTTGTTGCATTTATTGCATTTTTATATTTCTTTTATGATTCGTACATTTTTTTGTATTATATTCTTAAAAAAATTTCCTTATTGTATTTTTAATTGATCATTAAAACAATTTTTTCAATCGAAATGCTATTTTAATCATAGACGATCACGGTTTAATGTTTTGAAAGATCACGTAAACCTTTTAAAAACGTACGATCCGAAAAAGTTCCTCGTTGTAACTGATTTTCGCTTTAATGTTGTTTCCTAATTCGCCCAATGACGTCAAACTACATTATAGTCGAACTATAGTTCATCAGAGGTCATTGTTTTTTTTTTTCTAGGTCAGTAAAATGTTATGTTTTTAGCTAAAGAAGACCTAAAGACACGAAAATCAGACCGATTAACCTTAAAAAATGATTTAAAAATGCCCCGTTGACGTCATCCTGTTCTAATATTAAAACGATGTTGATTAATATATTCATGAGTTAAATATAGTTAGGCCGCTATCCGACGCTGACAATACCTGCTTGAGCTTTTTACAGTACACTACAGTGCGCTAAAATTCAGTACATACATTACGTTACGGTACGGTACGGTACGGTACAGTACAGTACAGTATAGTATAGTGCAGTACTGTAGAGTACAATAGGCTAGAGTAGCGCACAGTACCGTACAACACAGTGTCCCACAGTACACTACAGTACAATACAGTACAGAATACTTCAGTTCTGTATACTACAAAACAATACAGTACAGTGTGTCCCATAGCGTTCCATATGGTAAATCGCATCAACCGTTAAACTGTTGTCGCCTACGGTCCCGCAGTACTGTACTTTACGGTACCATAATCATACCATAATAACAAAAACCAATAAAACCAACTTGCTAATGCAATATAAAATGATATTGTAAATTTGTTAACTGAACTTACAAACTAAATATAGCTGGGGTCCCTCGGACAAAACAATCCTAATGAGATTCGTGACTTAGAGCCAGACTTGCAACAATTGAAACTTTTACATAAGTAATTAACGAACGATCATTAGGAGCTCGTGTTACTTAGCAATCGGTTGAAAACACGTTTCGAGCTAGTTTCAGCTGTTAGCCCGTTTAGCTGCTAAATTAACGCGAAACGCGTCCTGCCGTTGAGTTTCCGAGGATATTTTGATTTTCAACCTATTTTTTCACCATTTTCGCCTCGTTTGTTGACATTGAACGCAATTAGTGAGCGGAAAATTAATTGAGCTGTTAATACGATCACGCTGAGCGGCCGATTGATCCCATGGTACACCAACGGACCGTGGCACGCGCCGCTCACCTCCCGCGGCTCCGAACGGCTACGGCGTTCGATAAAAATACATTTTCAGCCTGACGTTTACATTTTACGCCCGGTTCGAGCGAATTAAGGACTGGAAAAAGCAAATATTTCAACCGAAACTTGCTCTAATCGTCGTCGGCTCGTTTCAATGGGTGGCTCGTGGAAAATCGAAAATCATATTAAATTACTGTACTGTTTACATTTTATCACTCTACTGATAATCACCTTGTGTTTCGTGTACTCAATTACCATCGGTGCAAAGTCCCGCCAATATTCACATTCAGATTCAGTCGACGGGCCAGCGCCTGCGCCTGCAGACTCGCCTGCTGATGAGGAAATCGTGTTTCAACAGAGAACCAAACGAAATCCGATAGAGATCTACGATCAATCGATTAATGGAGGTGATCAGATCGATCCATATCAGTACGAGGATCGAGGAACTTTGAAGGAACTTTTGGAACAGGTGAAGAAAACTTCCACCGAGAAGCCGAAGCGAAAGAGACTCAAATTGAGGATCATGTTCAACGAGAGCGATCAACAAGCTAAATATCATCCTGATAATCCGCTGAACAGCGGCGTGGATGATCCGACTATAGTTTCACTGCCGACGGCCGAATCCAAATCGGAAAATGATCCGTGGATAATGATACCGATTTATTCTAAGGTTCAAGTGAGGATTCAATAATAAACCGTCGATTTACTTTGTAATCGGTTTTTACTCGGTTTAGTTGAACTATTTGAAAGACTTTTGTTTTTCGCTCCACGAATTTTGCGATGATGGTAGAGGAAGTCGATCGTCAACAACGAGCAATGGTATGTTCAATAGCGAGGCATTTATTTTGCTTACAATCGCGCCGGACGAGTAATTTTTAGTTTTTCCGACTTCATCGAGTGGTGCTACAACTCAGCCGCAAGTTATCCAAGAATATCATGTCCGAACTGAACTAGCCGCAACGACTTCGGCAACTATCAAAAGTACGTCAGAAAAGGTTGCGTACAAAAATGTGAATACGATGTTTATATTGCAATACATACAAAACGAAACTGTACTGTATGGTATGGTGCACAATGGTAAGTATAACAGGTAATGTATAAGAAGGATACAATACGATATGATTTAATGCGTTACAATGCAAGCCGATGCAATACAAAAAAAGGAATTCAACACGACATGTTCAATACTAAATGTACAATGATTGAATTCGGTAAAGTATGCTATAATACAAAACAATACAATACACTGCACTACACTACAATATATAATACAATATAATATAATACAATACAATGCAATTAAACACAATACAATAGAATTATAATACAATACAACGCAATGCAATGCAATGCAATACAATACAATATAATATAATACAAAATCATACAAGACAGTACAATACAACCAATACAATATGATCCGATGCTACATGATAGAATATGATAGAAGATGATACGAAACAATATAATACAACTCACCACAACAAGATACAATATAACAACGCAATACCGCGATCAATACATTTAATATGAAGTAGCCATCTAGAAAAGCATTCGATACAAAATCATAATCCGTGAGCAACAGTGATACGGTACAATCGTAATTTAAATTTCTGCTTTAGCGAACATAGTATTTAAACCACCCACGGAGAATATTTCATCAGAAAATGATGATGCGATTATACCGATGAACAAAACTTTGTTGGAAGTCATAGAAAACAACGAAATTTATTTGCAATCAGCATCACGGTCAACCGATAGCAAATTGGTCAGTTCAACTGTTTCAATGGTGGCGGACAAAGGTAGTAGACAAAGGTTCGCCATAGAATTTATTGTGCAATTGTCCTTACGTATAATAATTCAGATACTGTTAATTACTACGACGAAATTTCTGAGAAAAATGATCCAACCGGGCGACTGCCGCCAGGTGGCGCTAGAAAGCGGAAAAGTATATCATCATTAGAAACATTTGCTACATATTCCAGCCTGTTTACCTCTTTCGCTTTCAGAATGCTTCATTCATCAAATCGGCAAACCAATCGAGATCGGATACAGGAAGAACTTTTGGGGAGCATGGATGCGAGATGCTCGTCCTCGATTCGAAAGAGACGAAGACAAACGGTGGGTCGTGGAACATTTCTCAGGCATCTACCTTCTGGAATACGGAAACGAAGACGATTTGTACAAGCCGGAGTTGAGCCCAGTGAAAGTGTACACGTTACCTCACATGTTCGAAGGTACGAGTCACGTGATGTACCATGGATCGCTGTATTATCAACGAGCCTTATCACCCGTTATTGTACGTTACGATCTCTACCGTAATTACACGAGACAAGTTACTTTAGCCGGTACGAACTATCGAGGCTCGTCTCATTTATATGGAGAAAATTTTGAAAACTACTTCGACTTGGCGGTCGATGAAAACGGCCTGTGGGTAATGTACCGATACGAAGGCGTTTCCTACCTTAGCGTCGCTCGACTTCATCCGAAAACGTTGAAAATTCTACGCACGTGGAACTTGACCGAAATAGATACGAACGCTATTGGCAACTGTTGGGTAACATGCGGCGTCGTCTACATGGTGAAAAGCGGCAAATTGCAAAATACCACTCTGCATTTCGCCTACGATTTGTACAAACAGCAATACGCTAAATTGGACAACGTCGAATGGACGAACGTCTATAGTAACGCTAATATGATCGCGTACAATCCGATAGATCGAAAAATGTACATTTACGACAATGGGCACTTGATTATGATTCCTCTTCTGCTAAATTTCGACGTTGATTAAGTTAAATCGACTTTCGTTTTGTTTTCTCGGACGCTTTCTGTATACTGTAGGTACTGTATCAAGTTTTCCAGGTTTCTTTCATACTTTGTAAATACTTTTCTGATGATATGCGATATTGTAAAAAGAACTTTTGACAAAATTAGCTAGAAAGAAAAAAATATGTATTTATAACGCAAGACATTTTCACGCATCGCAAAAAGTCACATGACCCACCTTATAAGTAACCCGATTGGTCGATGGAAGAGAGTGGAGAATGGAGAATTATTGAACACAGTGCAACACACGGAGATCGTCTTTACATAAAATAAATACAAATCAGCATTATATCAGAAAATTATTATGTTACATTTCTTTAGAGTTCGTAGCTGGTAAAACAGTATTTTAGATTTTACAATTGTAACAAAACAGTGAACGAAATGCTCGACGATACATTCGTGACAAGATGAAACATGCAATAAACGGGACCAGCTACATCTGTTATCAATTGAAAAAGCGTTTGTCGCGATGAAGCGGATGCGTGAATGTACGCTGTAATGTAGAACTGCTCATAATAATATATACCTTTGTTAATAGCATTAATTGTGCAGACTGCTGTTGAAAAACATTGAACAATCGAAGTGGTTATCAGTATAATTTGACATTTTTCCGCTTAATATACTTGAAAACTTGAAAAGTATACTTAACAACTTGATAAAAAGACAGGTAAAAAACACCCACGGCTCCACCGAAAGAAAAATAAAGATAACAGAGAAGCAGTACATTGGAATATCTGAAAAGTTATAGCTGCGGACTCCTTGATGTCGATGCGCAGCAGTGTAATTGAAAGAGTGAAAATAGAAACAAAGATGAAAATAATAAATAACAACCTGACAAAGTATTGAATAAATATAAATTGGTTGATCTGACTGGTTTCTTTGACTTGATTAATTAACGAAAAGATCCTACACAGTAACAGTTGGGGCAACGAAAAGACAGATAAGAAAAAAAGCACTTCAATCATATCGGCAAAATTTATGCGACCATTTCGAAAAACCTTCGGCTAATAGCTGACCATTCTACATACACTCGACATTTGCAGTTTGGCTGTCCTCTCCAGAATGTCGACCACTCGCAACGGATACATTGTGATATTTTCGGAAGGTTTCAGATTTTCGAAATTTTGAAGTCCGGCAATGGATTTATATGGATAAATTTTACTGCCGCCACACTCCAGCTTGCACCAATGAGACATATTCGTGATGTTCTCTATGATTAATGTGCGACAGAATGTTTCAATTATTTTCTGAGTAACAAAAAAGTTTAAGTAACAAAAATGTAAATGTAAATGTAAATGTCCCTTCCCAATCGTGGCTGGAATAAAAGTAATCCTAAATTTAAAACTTACGATCCATATTCAGGTATCAAATGCATGATGATACAAACCATTTTCTGCTAGCGATTGATTATTGATGTGCGAAAAGCATACAGGAATACGGATCATAAATTTCAACATTAACATTAGTTGTGAAAGGTCTATATAATTGGCATACTACTTGAAACCAGCCCGAGTAGAAAGCCATTTTGTATGTAAAACCAGAACGATTAGTGTGCGTGCTATTCCACAAGAGTAAAGTGTGCTTTAGACATGTTTAGCACATGTGGTAAACCATTTTGTAAGTGTTTTTGCAATATTTTTCGAATTCGACTGCAACATACTGCATTATCCATGTTCTTTTTGACGTTTCGCTGGTTACAGTCAAATTTTGTATTGTACATTTTTTACGATAACATCTTTGAAATTGGCTGACATAGAATGACCATTTAAAGATCATGTAGAATTGGCAGAAGTTTTGTTTCCCAGTGAGTATAAACTCATCCATTACAAAGAACCTCGAGTGCAATGTTATTTGGAGGAAGTTTGTTTAAAAGACAGAAAAGCAGTGGAAGAGCATAGATTTTTCCATGCAACTGTAAAAGCTAGCGATACATATTGGGATGGCTGAAATATTTTGCAAAATCAGTTGGTGAATACGAATCTAGTTTTAGTCAAAGTCGACATTCGCTTTTGACCTATTTGGACCAATTTGTAAAGAAAGAATATGTACAATAATATTGCCTTGTTATAGTTATAATGTGTGTAGTAATTAGTGTGACATTGTTTATATTTTGTTTCCATTTCAGGTTAGATCTTTATATTTATGTAATCATGTCATGTATTAATGCTGTAACTCGTTTGGTCATTTCAGTCGGTCGGGGGAGTAGCGGGGGGGTTCGTCTGTAGCGGACGACGTCAGGTCGACGTCAGATTTGTTTAACATGACAAGGGTCAGCGAGTAACCCGCCGAAGTGAGGTTTCACAAAATGGTGACCTCCGAGCCAAATTAGGCACAGACACAGGTCTCGGACATTGAGTGAAGATTACCAGCTAGAATACACCCAAGCTGTACGTGCTGGTTATCGGAACAAAACTGTTTGAGGAAAGAACGTCGATCTGTTCGGAGTTCGCTACAGACCTGCTTCCCGATACTTCTCCTGGCCGACGGAAGACCATATTCTAATACGGAAATAAAAGTGTAAAATTTACTGAAAGAGTGTTTAGCCAACACAGAATAGATTAGCTGACACAAACAAACCAGGAAAACTATCACAGTATAGAAATCCGCTCTCGCGAGTAAATAAACCGTGACAAATTTAACGATCGGTCGAAATTATGGCTAATGGACGATGAACTATCGGGCGATACAATGAACACATATTTTTACAGAACAAATTTCGAATTGTCAGAATTGTTCATCGAAATTTTAATATTAATGGATGACAGTAAAAACAACATAAATAATTTATATTACAATTTACCGTATCGCAGTCGGGGAACGAAAAAAATAACTGGGAAACTTTCTGATAAAACAATTTTCGATATTCGTTTATTTTACAGGCTTTTGGCTATTTTATATTTTCGCCAATTCTGCATCAACCACAGTATTCGAATTGGAAATTGTTTGCGAATACTAAAAACTAATCTTCTTATAACATTATTTTCAAGTAGAGGTTTTCGATCAGACACCCCAAACTGTTACAGACCACCTACATTTAAAATACTTGAATAAAAATGTATCACAATATTACGAAAATCGCTAGCTCATAATATTAATTGTTGCATTCATCATACTTTGAATAAAATTATTCCTAACAGCTGAATGTCATTTGAAATAATACGAAACTTATGAAGCGTGAAATTGCGTTGCAACCTCGATCGCCAAGATTATGAACCAACCATTAGAAATTAATGTAACAGGCGGCACACTGTTCGCCGAATCGAATCGAGGTATTTCGCCAGCTTCTATGTTAAAACAATTCATTTAAGAAGCGCAAGGAGGGAACATCGTCGCAACAGGTTCTTGAATAGCGTTCCTTCGTTTGTACAGTATGTTGTTCAATTTAACTTGAGCAACACGATCGTTCTTTCGTCTTATTAAAACGCTAATTAATTTCAATACGATGTCGACAACTTCATACAAACTGAAAAAAGACATTCCTAAAAACAATCCCAAATTATTGCCGATGTAAATGAACATATCCCTCAACGTAAACTCTTGCGACAGTTCGATGTTCAGGTTCGTCATGTCGGCGAAGAAGAAATCAACTGTGAAATAATTTTTTCGATATGAGCTTAACTCGGATCCATTCGAGACTCCATTCATTTCTTTCGTGAACATTAAGGATTTCGTTATTTGCATGTTGTACGTTAATTCTTCGCATTGCTGCTTGCACAGCGGACAACTTTCCTCGGGTGGCGTGTTAGCGTACCAGTTGATGAGATTCCGTTCGCAAATCATATCCTTGGCTTCGGAACACATTCGCACTTGATCGTCTTTATCCATTCCTAATTTGTGAGCATTTTTGACGATTAGGCTGTGTTGCGCGAACGATGATGTTCCGTAGCATTTACACGTTTTCAATAGATTTTCGGTGGCGCATTGCGATAGACACAATTCCATTTTATTCGAATTGTTCATGTACGGGAATAGAAACAAATCGTGTTTCGTCGAACATAAGCCTGTGAGATAAAGAGACATGATCAATTATATGAAAGCGACAAAAAACAATTTATCGCAAACCTAAACGTTCCAATTTTCTCACATAGGCGATCCTTGAGATAGCCACTTTGATGTTGTATCCGGGTGACAAATAGAAAAATGGATATGTGTTAAGCCAACTGATAAAATTCGTATCGTGAACGGCAAACATGAAGCCGGAGCCTCGCTTGAATACGTCCATGCCACAATATTCTTCTTGGTGAACGTTCATTAAAAGTCGTAAGCCCTGATTGGCTGTGACTATCTTATAATTGTTTTCATTGTATTTGACTAAATCCAATCCGTATCCGGATTTTACTCGTGGAATGTCTGAAAAAACGTTCTCTCCTTGTGGATAGGAAAAGTTTATTCGCGTCTGTATTAAAAGTACAGAAGTCCTAAAGTTGCTAGCAACTTCAGATATTGATTTCGGCCCGTATCTAATTGCAAAAAGCAATATCCGAATAGAGTTTGAAAGCGTTAACTTTGGGATTGCTGTATTTTATTCCAAACTTTAGAAGACTGTTAACCTGGGAATGGTTTTTCCTCTTGTTGCTTCGACATGACGTTTCCGACGTTAAATGTAAAACTAGCGAATGTATCGCTCAGATGATTGTAGAACCCCTCGGAGCAGTTGAATTCTTTGTTTTTATACCAACATTTTTCGACCGAATATTCGTACGGAAAGCTCGCTAGCTTAGACAAGTATTCAGTATCGCTGGTAAACAAAATGTGGAATCCTTGTTCGTTGAACTGCTGAGAGAAATTAGTTCTAAGGTCGGAATGACACGATCGCTTCGCCTAAATACGTTAGAACATTGAAATTCGTGTTTATCACTAAAACAGATTCGTCGTAGTAATTCGCAGAAAATTTAAAATGTGAAACCTTATTTACTTTCGGCAACAAGTCGAGCATCTCCTTTTGATTTTGAGCGTACCAGCCCGCCATCAAAATTTGCGTTAACGACGAATTGCCGATAGCGCTTCTTCTGAACATGGTCATCGGCGTGAATGTAATCGCGGGGAAATCGAAGCTCGTTTTCGATTCGTACGTTTCACTGGTACGTATATTGAATGATAAATAGGTCAAAACATTATTGTACGATTGATATATACATAGTACCAACATCGAGAAAAATATGAGGTTCCAAACCATTCTAGTCGCTACCGACAAATTCTTTTTGCTGTAAGCGTATACCAAACCGTGTATCGAAGTTGTCTCGCAAAACTTTGTCCATTTCCGGTGAAGGTATTTAGGGCAGTTCATTGGTTCGATGGTAACTGTTAACACTGGCAGAAGAATGGGCTATCTCATTGAATGTTTGGAAGATACGAAGCTGGAAAATATTTTATACTCATCTGAAACAGGAACTAACGATAAGTCAGTGATGCAGAAATCGCGCGATATTTTTTATATAATACAATCCGAATACAGTTGCTAGGCAGGCTTCTCTGCTCAGTTACAAGTTTTGCTTGTTTCAATTGTCGCGGGAGGCAAGGATTGCATGTCACCGATGAAAAAAATTCAAACCTGATAGGAAGTTTCTGAACTGCAACGAACGTCATTTCAATGTGTCAGTTAAAAAAATTAGCAAATTTCAATTAATGTCAGTTATCATGGTTTGAAAAAAAGAAAAACGGTCTACCTTAGGCGAGTGAATCCTTAACTCAACTTTGGGTGCGGTTTGTACGTTTTTATAAAACCATCTAAAATGATGATTAACGTAAAGTTCAATACCAGCAGAACAGTTCACTGGTAACATCTTCTCAAGGTTTAAGCCTAAGATTAAGCTTAATTCCAAGAAGCTAAAGCCTAAGCCTTACGCTAACCAGCCTAATCCTCGGCTGATGCCCGCTCGAGTCCAAGTCTACAATAAAGCTGAAGCCTAAGCCTGTAGCCTAACGAACCTAAGCCTAAGCCCGAGACTAACCCTAAGCCTAAGCCTAAACCCTTACTCAGCTGATGTAGCTTGCATTTCCGTCTCGCATTCATTCTTCCAAGCTCCACGTCTTCGGCATTTTCTGATCTTTCGACTGACCAACGCATAGTGGACTGCAAATTTTAATTTGCACAAAGACAGAAGCGAACATTACGTCGTTTATTCGCAGTGCATTTTTCATGATCGTGTCTCTTTTGTCGACTATTGTTTCGTCGTACGAAATCGTACACGTGGTACACAGCTTCGAGACCTTTTTTACATTTGCGAACGATTTTCGTGTAACCATCTCCGTCGGTTAGGGCGAAAGCTTTGAAGTCGTTAAAGTTGTTCTTTCAACAATCGATGCAAATGTCGTGCGTTCCCCAAAACCAGGGAACTGGCATTGTAATCGATTCGTTTAACGTGATATGATCGACGCCTCATTGATTGATAGTATTGAAAGACGATGATATGTAAGCGACGCCGCGAACTATACCATTTCATTGGCAATTCCTAATTTTAAAATATACTTAGTTCAGTACAACACTATTGTACAGTACAGTACAGTACAGTACAGTACAGTACAGTACAGTACA
>JAQGBA010001023.1:0-19731 GCA_034698125.1 Prionchulus punctatus | reverse complement strand
CACAAAAATTCAAAAATACCCGCCATTGTGGCTGCGCACACTCATGCCTGCGCATCACAAAAAAGTCGCACCCCCCCCATGTGAGTTCACATTGAAAAACACCGAGTTCACTTTGACTTATTAAGCTGTTAATATAGCTCTTTGAAATTTCCCAGTTTTGGATGATCGAACATGATAAAAATGTCACTCGTATGATTGTTGTCAAACTGGAGCAACTAAAATCCCAAAGTGAATGAGACGACACTTTTCGTCGCCAAACCACTAGCTTAGCAGAGTAATAGAAACGGGTCAAACATTTTTGAAGTAAAAATTAATTCAAAATTTCTCCATTAAAAGCTCACGAGTAGCGTTTTTCGAATACTTGGTTAATATATAAAGCAAATATTGTTGACATATATAACAAGTAAAGCAGCATTCATTCGGTGAATGTAAAAAGTCAAACAAAAGATTTCTTATCGTTTACATAAAAACAACAAATAAAAAATTATACTTTATGTGAAATGAAATTTTCCATGGACATTGCGTGCCATGGCGCATTGTCAATTTTATTACCTAGCAATATAGTTGCTATGGTCAAGGGCCAAATTACAATGCATATGCAAAACATGGCACTGGTAACAATTACATTCGGGTTTAACGTCGCGAATGCATGCTTGCTATAATAATGCCGTATGATACTTCTCCAAATGACACCTCAAATTCGACGGCGAATCGGCACTTTTAATAATTTCTTTACATGTTTCCGCTGCATTTTTGGCAACAACCTTAGACTACTCAAGACAGATACGCAGAGTGATAGCGATGGTGGTGTAGAAGTGAAATTTTCAGATTTTTATTCCTAGAATTTTCTGTGAAACAAATCACCTCAATTTTTCTATGATTATCAATCCTCAAGTGTTGCTGTAATCCACTCGCCATTGACGTTGTTTCAAATATTTTATCTTTAAATTTGCACTCAAATGCGCTACATTGTCCGTACTTGCTCATCTTTAGAGTTTCTTAAGGAATCACTGTAGGCATCGAAAATTGATTTAAGCTTGCTTTTTGTTTCGATTGATATACGTACAGGAAAAGCAGCAAATTTCGACAAAACTTGTCAAAAGATGCTCTAACATCAATCAATAGCAAAATTCTTGTTTTTGCGCACCATTTACATTTTTTAATTCTTTTAGGGTACCTTTTAATTTTCTTTATTCAAATTTCAAAATATCGTTAAATAATTGTCCGATTAGTACACTGGTGCTAAAAGTTCGTGTAATTATTTCACGGAAGGCACTCACTCGTTGTTTTTTTCTGCCAACCAATTGCTCGACAGGATCCCGCACATCGCAGCATATTGGTTGAGCTTCCACAGAAGTGGACTGTTTGAGATCTAAAACATAAATTATAAATTATAAATTTATAATTATAAATTATGGTCTACAAATATAGTTTAAATCTATATTGTCCGCAAAGACATAAATTTTGTATTATACTTACATATCTCTCGCCAGAATCGATACTCATCGGCTGTCAACAATAAATGGCTATCGCCATTTTCCATCAGAGTTTTTCGAACCGATTTGTAAAGATTGATCCAATTCGATTCAACACATATTTCTTGCAATCTTTTCAAAACAAGTTTTGGTTTCGGTTTCAACGAGTTGAACAGAACCTGCAAAAAAAAAGGTGCTGCTGATATTATTTTATCTTATTGCCGGAAATACAGTTGACAAATGTTACATTCATTTTTTCTGTTCTCATTTGTGCTGATTGAATTTTATCGCATTCATTTTGCACTAAAACATCAGTGATTCGAAGTTTTGAGCATATGATGGTGGGATCAGCAATTGACTTTACGAATTCAGGCAACAACTTGGCTAACATTTTGCCGAGCTCATCTTTCTCGCATGTGGAACCTTAAAAAGTAACAGTGAAGTTCTTGGTAAATTGGAAGTCCATTGTGCAAAGCTGCCCTCGAGGTAACTAAAACTTGTTAAACAGTGAAACATGCCATGTGCTGATGGCTGTTCCCGACTATTTTTTTGTGATGTGGATTCCAAAATAAAGCTGTAATCAACTTCCTTTCTTCATTTGAATATTTACTCGGTATCTCAGCTGTCAGCATTGGGTGGCTATAGTCCAAGTTTCGTAAATTGGTTTGAATCAAATCATACAAATTGATCCACTTCATTTCCAAGCAGATTTCTTGCAGCCCTTTGAAAACATCGTCAGGTTTCGCCTTCAACAACTCGAACGTCACCTGAAGAAATTTTTATGTCATTGTTTGAGTTTATAATTTGAAACTTGAGCAGGCGCACTTACATTGATTTTTTGAGTTGTTATTGTAAAAGATTCAAGAATGTCGCACTCGTCCTGAAGTAAAAATCCACTGCTATGCAGTTTCGCACAAATTATTCGTGGATCAGCATTTTCTGCGGCAAATTTAGGTTTTAGTCTGTCCAAAATCATGCGTAGTTCTGGTTTCATATTTTCTTCAGCAGGCAACGTTGCGCTTGGTAACAAAAAATTAAAAAGTACACTAACTCCATAATGGGTGAATTGGTAAACTGTCTGTACACTTGCAATCAAAACGCGCCATACACAAGCCAGTATCTTGTTTGATAAGGCTGAGCAAGGGAGTGAAATAAGTCGAAATGCAAATTGACAACAAATGTTTTTACTTCCTAAAAGCATCAGTTTATCAATCGCCTTGTTTGAAAATGGTTAATTATGCATCTGCGACTAAACACAACCAACGATGACTCGCGTCCTAATGGATTATGTGCAAGACTCGAAAAAAGTGAAAGAAAATAAATTAAAGTAACCAAAATGGGAACCAAAATTCCGAAAACCGGAATTAGAAACGACCCAAAGGGTACGAGTCCAGTGAGTCGAGCCCGATATACCTAAAGGTACATGGAAAAAGCCCCGGTTCTGAGCACCCATACTAAGGTGACAGTTTCCACAGACTGATGACGCCGTTTACGTCACCCACCCGTACAACTCCGTCAGGACAATTGAGTGTGCGGACTTAATGGGACATAAGACTGCCCCGCAGTTGCAGGCGGAGTCCACCTGGACGACAGCTATGTTAACCTACCCGACAGTGCCTAGCGTCTATGAGGATCAAAAATCCCTCTAGCCTCACACTAGAAGGACTGCCGATATCTGGAGCTGCACTCAACAGACTTGTGTAGGGAGCCAGACCACTATGCAGTCCTGCTCAACCTACTCAAAGCCAACAGGTTAGATTGTCCAAGCTGCCCTCGAGAGACCATAGTGTTGGTGACTTCTCCACTTGCCATACACGCACCCATCGGGAAAGTGTGCTGTAATGTAGGTCTTCTTACAGAAGCACCTAGTTACTGATAATCTAACTGATAGGATAATGCAACACACTGATATGGTATATGGTATTTTTATTGGTAATCCATAATAATGTTACATACAAGAAACAACCTCTCACTATTTACAAACTGCATGACAATGGTCCATAACATAGAACAACATCTCTATTTATACTATATTGTAAACAAGTGAATGGAGCGGACGACCCAGTTAAATTAAATGTCAACAAGTTGAAAATGACCTGAATCATAAAAAGAGAAAGCACGTGGGTGCAAACACTTTATGGTGATGATACAAGCTTGCACAAAATAATAAGACACAACTTTCTACAACCTTCCAGAATGTTCTAGCGCTTTCCATACAGTATGACGCATATAGGAAACTCTATTCATATTCATATTCAAAACGAATGCGCGCTACATTATCCATCACTAAAAATAAACATTGTCCTCAATGTTTGCGTATATAACCTCTAACAGAATGAAGTACTAACCAGTCTAAAGACATAAGTTTAAATGAAACAAAAAGTTCATCATTAATATGAAATATAAATTTTAAGGCTCAAACTCATTCCAGGCGGGGCAATATTTCGGCGCTTTCTATAACTTTTTTTCACGACGTAGGAATCTTCGCTAATTTCCGCCGCCGCCAGCGGATTAAAATTTAATTTTGTAGCCGGCACCGGTTAATGAATGGTTAACCCAGCGCCGCTACTATGAGTTTGTTACGCAGATGGATAACGCCTTAGCCATAGTTGAATAATACAAGAACAACACAGATGAAGATATAATTTTAATGGATGGAAATCGAATAGCAAACAATAACGAACATAGCAATAAGAATACGATAATAATATGTAAAGCACATTAGTCACTACCGAAGGCTCGGCTCGCCAGGCCATTCCAACAGGCAGCACCCAACGGGCCTTCCTTCAAAATCCTTCCTAACGTTCCATCGTTGAGCAGTGACTCTCTTTGAGGATTGGCTTGTCGTTATATACTCTTTGAATCCATCTTGAGTGGGCGTGAAGATAGCTTTTTATAAGATGTTATAAAAAGCTATTAAAACTAAATTGTCTATGCTAACTTATGTATAAAAAGTAAAAGTCATAAGATCTATTCTGGTTGGAACCGGTTTTCTGAGAAACAAACATCATAAAAAGTATTTGAAACGCGTGGGCGTTATAAACGG
Organism: Prionchulus punctatus; assembly: GCA_034698125.1. Classification (NCBI taxonomy): domain Eukaryota; kingdom Metazoa; phylum Nematoda; class Enoplea; order Mononchida; family Mononchidae; genus Prionchulus; species Prionchulus punctatus. The sequence goes on along the minus strand of JAQGBA010001023.1, from coordinate 15,210 downwards.
AAGTTCTATTTGTTTTTATAATGTCAAATGACAAATTATTCAGAAGCGATACTGTCTCTCGACTAGCATGCGTCACAGTATGACAGTAATGATGGTCCAGATCGCATTTTAGTTTTTAGCACTGAGTGCAATTTTAGAACTCTTGCATCAAAGCAGGTCTTGGTATGCTGGATGGTACATTTAAAACTGTATCAGCATTATTTGCACAGCTGTACACTGTGCATGGATCCAAATATCATGCTACTATTCCGCTAGTTTTTGCTTTACTACCTAACAAAACTCAAGCTACATACACTAAAATGCTAACAGCTTTAATAACACTTCACCAATGTCTTAGTCCGAGCACTATTATGTCTGATTATGAAATGTCTGCGGTCAATAGCTTTACATTGTAATTTCCTAATGCACAAATGAAAGGTTGCTTTTTTCACTTTTCACAGTGCATGTATCGAAAAATTCAGCAAGTAGGCTTACAACAATGTTATGCTGAAGATGCTGATTTTCATTGCAAATGCGCATGTTGCCTGCGTTAGCATCAGTTCCTGTTAAGGATGTAGTACAAGCTTTTGAACAATTAGTAGATCAAAGATGTAGGAAAGGTTACCTGCTCATTTATGCTAAAAATTCAATCGATATGGTTGGTTGAATTTTATAAATTATTTTAGGTGGACTCACGACTTATATTTTTGCAGATGGGGCGCTCATCTTACTAAAGTCCATTCGCAAGCACTGCTGAAACAAAAGTACAGTAATCCTTTTGATCGTCAAGTCTAAATTATTTTAAAGCAAGTAATGCTTAATGGGAAGTAATTAGACTAAAATGACCGTAAAATGATTTGCACGTTTGGAATAGCTTATTTTAAATTGAACTTAATTTACAAGAAAATACAAAAATTCTCTCCGAAAATTGCTAAATCGTGCCGAAAACGAATTCGTTGGATTTTAAAATGAAAATAAACGTCCGGCGACAAGTGTCCCGTCGAATTTAGCTCGTTTGCGGGCGAAAAAAGTGATGGTAATCAAAAAAGACCGAAATTCCGCCGGAATTTTAATGTTTCCCGACGATATTCTGTTTTCGATAAAGCTTCGCCAGCTGGCCGCGTTTTGCGCGTTGCTGCCAGCCGGCGGATTTCTCACCTGCGTGTTTCTAGCCGTTTATCTTCATTTCGAAGGATCGACGAAAACACATTGCGGCGTAAGAAAATTTGTCCTATGAACGCAATTGTCCAATGATCTAGTAGTTGTCCGATGAACTATAATTGTCCGAAGTCTGTAGTTGTCTAATGAAGGATAGATGTCGAGCGAACTATAGTTGTCCGATGAACTATAATTGTCCAATGTCGATAGTTGTCCAATGACTGTAGTTGTCCCATGAACTATAGTGCCCAAAGAAGTATACTTGTCCATTTTTTATAGTTGTCCAATTCCTAGTTGTGGAATGACTATAGTTATCCAATGAGTATACTTGTCCAGTGACTATAGTTGACGTTCTTGACTGTTCTTGTCCAGTGACTATAGTTGTCTAATGACTAGGTGTCCAAGGAACTATAGTTGTAAGTTGGCTATAGTTGTCCATTGCCTATATTAAGTTGCCTATTTACTGCAGTTGTCCAATGATTATAGTTGTCCAATCGTTGTCCAAAATCTATAGTCGTGTAAGTAGGGTGAACTATAGTTGTCAAATGGCCATCGTTGTCCATCTCCTATAATTCTCCATTGACTACAGTTTTCCGAGACTGTTTTTCATTGACCAATTTTTTTGACAGTTCTCCGGTGAGATTTTTTTTGTTTTTTTAGGTTCCGAACTATTTGCCATCCATTTCGGCGGCCATCGGCGACTACACGCCCGAGCGTTACATATGGCGCCTGTGCATATCGCTGCACGTCTTGCCTCGATTAATGGCCGCTGTCTGCTACAAGAACTTCTATCTTGTGTGCCCCCTACGGCCGGCGGGTGTCGGCGACGAACTTTGCTCGGGCTACAGTCTTTCGTGTTGGGCGGTTTGTTTTTTGCACGCGATAGAAAATTTCTGCTTGCTCGGGCTCACTTTCGTGTCGTCGACGGAAAATCACGGTAATTGGTTCGATAGTTCACTAGCCGAGCGCGAAATTTGTTTTTCCGACTGACTATAGTTGTCTAGAGACTATGTTATACAGTGACTATAGTTGTCTCGTGACTACAGTTGTCCAGTGAGTACGGTTATCCAGGGACTATAATTGACCAAGAAAACAATTGTCCAGTGACTATAATTGCTAGCTAGCTAACTAGCTAGTGACCTTTTTTGTTCTTTTTTGTAGATTTTCACGAAATCTCTTTCATCGCATTTACGATATTTTCCCAATGTTACATGCTCGGAACTTTGTGTTTATTTAATTGGTCCGGTCGACGGCGATCGTCCACTAGCGGTCAAAAGTCGTATCAATTAAAATTATTTTTGTACGCGATCAACGTCGCATTCCTGTTGGCCAGCGTTTATTTTTTCGTTCGCCACAATAATTACTGCGAGTCGGGCGGTAAGTTAAGTTGCAAGAGACGACGGAAATTTTGTTTCAAAATCGACTAGTTGCTGGATGACTATATTCCTTCGAGAACTATAGTGACTACACACTCTAGGACTTGGACACTCTTGGACAAACTATTGTCGTTGGTCACCTATAGTCAATAGTCAACTATAGTCTATGGACAAGTATATTTCAATCTACAACTGTAGTCTATGAACAACTATAGTCATTGGACAACTATAGACGTTGGCCAACAATAGTCTTTGGGCAACTGTAGTGCTTGGACAATTATTGTCATCGGACATTTATAATTCATTGGACAACTACTGTACAGTCAAGACAAATATAGTCACTGGACAACTATAATCTTTGGACAACTGTAGTCGCTGAATAATTATAGTCGACAGGCAACTGTAGTCTCTGGACAACGGCACCGATTTTGTTTTTCAAGTCACCTGCCCAGTCGTTTTTCTACTTTCAGTCTATACGCTCTTTGCCCTTTGCGAGTACGTGGTCGTTTTATCCAATATCGGATTTCATTCCACGGTAGCCTTGGATTTTTCGGATAAAGTTTTATTTCTAACGTCGGCGTCGGATATGGGCATGAAATATAGTTGATTTTCTACAAAAAAAATTGGCTGTGATTTTGTTATTGTTGTTGTTGTATCCGTGCATGTTTATTTGAGAAATTAATAAATTTTATTCGGCTCCATAGTTGCTGGTTAACTATAGTCGTCCGTTAACTATAGTTGTGGTGTTCAATGGCTAAAGTTGTCCAGTGATTATAGTTGTCCAGTGACTGCAGTTATTCAGTGACTATAGTTGTCCAATGACTATAGTTGTCCATTGACTATAGTACTCCATTGATTGTAGTTATCCATTGTTTATTGTTAACTGTAGTTGTCCATTGACTATAGTTGTCCAATGACTATAGTTGACCAGTTACAGTCATTGATACAACTGTAGTTGCGCGACAAATGTAGACACTGAACAATTACTATAGTTACTTGGCAACTATAATTACGACAACTACAGTCGTTGGCTTGAACGATTGTTTGTCGCTTTTATGTATGTCCTTGTGCTAAATCGGTGACAGGACAGGTTCTATTCATAAGACGTCCAATTTGATGGAACAAGTTTTGTTTTGATGAATTAACTGGATCGCGTCTCAGCCAGTCGTATTTGATGTATCGAAGTGCTGGTTTTGGCTCAAAATTATAAACGAGATGGTCGGCCGGTCCGAAGAAGTTTTGATTGTTGTTCATTGTGTGCAGTTTCAAAAGTTTAAAACTAATAATCGGTCGTGTTTTTTTTTCTCAAACGGTTGCTGTAGTTGAACAACTATAACCGAGGTCCGACTATAGTCATTAGACAACTATAGTCACTGGATAACTATAGTAAATGTTCATTATAGTCACAGAACAAGTATAGTCCCTGGATAACTATAGTCACTGAACCACTGTAGTCAATGGACAACTATAGTCGATGGACAACCATAATCACTGGATAACTATAGGCAATGGGCAACAATAGGTTCTCGACAACTATATTCACGAAACAACTATAGTTACTGGACAACTATAGCAACTGGACAACTTAATGCTTTGACAAATATTGTCTGCAAACAACTATAGTCACGAATCAACTATATACACTGGACAACTACAGTCACTGGACAACTATAGTCCTCTGGCAACTATTACTTGTCGCTCAGCTAGTCATACGCTTAATTTTTTGCATCTGGGAAACTTTATGTTTCATCACGAGTTTAAAAGAATTTTCACTCGTAAACATTCTTCGCCGATTAGTATTCGTCCTCGGAAAACTTTTTCATTATCATCGTAAAAATGAGGTCAAAAGTTTTCTAAAACTTTTGTTTTTGATGATCGCATAACTTTTTGATTTGTGACACTGTCGCATCTGTCACTTGTTTTGATAAGAGTCGGTCCGCTGATAAGAAATTTATAAAGAGCATAGCGAAAAAGTTTTTGAAAAATTATTACGCTCTGTCACTGCGAAACGCATATTTGCAGAAATGAATTATAAAATTTGCGGATTTTTGCTCGCCGTTTTGGTCTCATCGGTCTCGGCCAAGTGCCCAATCTGCGCGGAGACTACTTGTAACGCTGAAAAAAATGGTGAGTAGATTTACTTGCAGTCGACTGTCGGCTAGGTCACTGGTCAATTGTAGGTCACTTGTAGCCTAATTGCAGTCACTTGTTGCCCACTTTTAGTCACTTGTATTTCGCTTGTAGTCATATGTAGCCCATTTGTAGGCTAATTGTAGCCTCTTATGATCACTTGCAGTCCCATTGTAGCCACCTGTAGTCACTTGGAGTACACTTTTAGTCACTTGTAGCCTACTTACAATGACTTGCCGTCCAAATGATAATTCTTGTAGAATTGCAAGAGCACGAACTCCGATTGGACGTCCCGTGGAAGTTATCCAAATACAACGGGTTCACGATCGAGGACAATTTGAAAAGTCAAATGAACCGCCAAATTAATTTGGAATTGCAAGCGTTCTATACCTACTTATCCATGGTACAGTACTCCCGGACTATAGTTGCACGATCCAGTCGTAAGCGCTGATGACTTTTTCAGTCGATGTTCTTTGATCGGGATTACGTCGCGTTGCACGGATTTCACAAGTTTTTCAAGAAGTCCTCGAACGAAGAACTCTCGCACGCCACTCAGATGATGGAATATCTCAACCAGCGAGGCGTGCCAACATTTTTCACGCCCATCGGAGTACCTTGCGACAATGCTGTAAGTCACTTGTAAGTCACTTGTAGGCGACTTGCAGTCACTTGTAGTATACTTACAGTCACATGTAATCACATGTAGTCCAGTTGCAGCGACTTGTAATCAGTTGCTATCAGTTGTAGCCCACTTGCACTCACTTGTAGCCTAGTTTCAGTCATTTGTGGTCTACTTGCAGTCATTTGTAGTCTACTTGAGGTGATTTGTAGTCACTTGCAGCTTATTTGCAATCAGTTGTAAGCATTGATAGTCACTTTTAAAGATTTCATTGACACTTGCAGACAATTTGCAGCCTTTACTTTATTTAGCTGTTGGCTCCGGAAAATACAGTAACGCACAGACAGTCGGCACATTGCGACAATGTTGAAGCTAAAGTGAGCCACATCGGATGTACAAATGGACGGAATGTTATTGACTAAAACTAATTTCCTGTCATAGATCGTTAGAAAGCCGGATCCGAACGATGCTTCGTTCATAAACTGTGATTGGCGAGATCCGTTGACGGCCATGACAGCCGCGAGACAGTTGGAAATGAACGTATACCGGAATCTTAAAACAATTCACGCGTTAGCTGATAAAACAAGAGACCCCAATGTAAGACATTTTTAGCCAACTTTTAGTCACTTGCAGACTTGTAGCCAACTTGTAGTCACTTTTAGCATACTTATAGTCAGTTGTGTTTTGTGTTTTGCGTTTTGTGTTTTGTGTAGGTGTTTTGAAATGCTTTGTCGAAAAATTGCAGTGACTTGCAGTCGTTTGCAGCCATTTGTAGATAGTTGAAGACATTTGTAGTCATTTGCAGTGAGTTGTAGATCACTTGCAGTCATTTCTAGGAAGTTTGCATTCACTTGTATCCAACTTGCAGCCACTTGTAGCCAACTTGCAGATCACTTTCTGTAATTTGCAGTAAATTGTAGTCAATAGCATTCATGACAGCCACTGGCAGTGACTTGTAGGCAGTTTGCAGCCACTTGTAAGGGACTTGCAGTAACTTGTAGACACTTGCAATCCATTTGCAGTCAATTTTAGCCCCTTGTAGTCACTTGCAGATTTGTAAACTTTGTTTCTCTTGCAGCTAACCGACTTTTTGGAAACGTTTTTGGACGAGCAAGTGAAGTCGATAAAGGAACTTAGCGACTTGCTTACGCAACTGAAACGTGTGGAGCCGTGTCTCGGCTATCACTTGATCGATAAGGAATTAGAAGCCAAAGTCTGAACTGATAACCGACGTACAAAAACCAAATATTTTTGACATTATATGTCGCCATTTGTCAAGGAGAGTTGAATTTTTGCGCCGAAAGTGTTCCCCTATTTTTAATCTTTTATTTGCTTTTTGAAAATAATTTCTGTGAGTAGTCTCTCATTTTTGCTTGTTGGTAGAAAATTTATGCACCGTTAGACAACAACTACTGAAAACAGTTTTTAATTTGAGGGAACTATAGCAGGCACTATAGTTGAGAAGAGACTATAGTTGTCAGGTCTATAGTTGTAGGCCAAGTGACTGTAGTTGTCAAAAGGCAATAGTTGTAAAGAGACGATTTGTAAATATTGTATATTTGTCCTATGACTATAGGTGTCATGAGACTGTAGTTGGCAAGAATCTATAGTCGCCAAGAGACTATAGTTTGCAAGCGTCTAACTTTGTCAAAAGCCTATAGTTGTCAACAAACCATAGTTGTCAAGAGACTGCAGTTGTTAAGATCGGCTGTAGTCATCAAGAAACTATAGTTGCTTAGTGTCAAGAGACTATAGTTTGCAAAAGACAATCGTTGTCAAGGGCAATAGGTGTAAAAATCTACAGTTGACAAGAGACTGTAGTTGCAGGTTATAGTTGTCAAGAAGCTATAGTTCAAGGGTTTCAATTTTCAACAGACTGTAGTTGTCAAGTGGCTATATTTGGCAAATGTCAACAGCGGTCAAGGGTTGATAGTTGTCAAGAGACAGTGTTGTCTGGAGCCTTGTGTTGTCAAAGTGCAGGAATCTATAGTTGCAGGAATCTATAGTTGGAAATTGTCTGTAGTTATCATGGGACTATCGTTGTCAATTGCTTATAGTTTTGGGCAGAGAAACTATAGTTGACTCGAGCCTTAGCTGTCAAGAGACGACAGTTGTTAAAAGAGTCTATAGTTGTAAAGACGCTAGTTGTCAGAAGACTATAGTTGTCAGAAGACTATAGTTGTGGATCAAAGGATCATAGTTATAAAGACGCCATACTTATCCAGAGTTCTCAAGAAACTATAGTTACTGAGCGACTATAGTCGCAATACAGTCGATTTGCAAGCTTATCCTCAGGTACATGCACATCATATACAGTAAAATTTGACAGTTTATCTTTGTTGATCCGTAGGATATAATTTATTTATTGCAGTACCTGCACATCACATTAATATAATACAAAAATACATTCAAATTTCTCCAATTATTCGTCGTTATTTTCCTCTATATCGGACCCGCCCGAGGAGTCTTCGGGACCATCGGCGTCTTTTTCCTCGTCGCCCTCTTCGGGCAATCGTTCAATTACAGTATCCTCTTCGTGATCCGCAGGTTCGTCACTGGACGAGTCGGAATCGTTTCGTTTTCGTTTCGTCGTTTCGCCTTTCATTTTCGCTATGATTTCTGCAAAATTAAGATAAACAAAAAATAAATTAAAACCTGAGTATCAATTAAATTCGACGCCTGCACATCAAAATTTACCTTTGGCCGGATTAAAAACGCCGCCCGTATTTTTCTCGCAAACGAAACATTTCGGCGACGTTTTGAAACGGTCTAGAGCGCATTTCTCGCAAAAATAATGCTTGCATCTGTAAAAAAAAACAAAATACCCAGTGACTATAGTGACCGCGCCCTATAGTTAAACGTTGTCTATAGTTACTTAGTAACTACTGGATTTGTGAACGATTCCCGACAAATGGAGCATTTAAACGGTAGTTTTTCATCTTCATCAGAACTAATTTCGAACTCGTGAGGATCTACAGTTCAAAAAGAACAACGCCTGAGCATCAAATTATCGAATTTACGCAAAATTAAATCAACGTACTTGCGTCTCCTTTACCGTATCTTCCCTCCTTCCAATCGCGTTCGATTTCCCAGCCGTGTTTATAATCGGATCGATCGTGAAGAAATTTACATGAATCTAAAATGTGCCACATTCGAATCAGATTTGCGACCGATTTGAACACATTGAGGACGCGAAAAACGGCTAGCTTACCTCCGAATCCACAAAATCCGGTTTCTTTATAATCCTTGCAAATATCCGGCGCGTAATCCCATCTCACCGACTGGCGAACAAAATTCGGCGCACGAATAGGACCTTTTCTAAACAAAAAAATAAAACTAGTCAGTGAACTACAGTTCTTTTTTAACTATAATTTCAACGCAACTATAGTTTACCGATTTAGTCCGCTCGACGCGTTGCCGATCGCCGTGTCCTTCTTCTCGTAGAAATTTCCGTAGTTGCTCATGCCGCGGTACACTTTGTCGTCGGCTTTGCCCTTTTGTTCCTTGAAAAAAACAAAAAATGGTACGGAAAACTTACGGAATTGATTTCACGTTACTTTTTTCAACGATTGCACGCGCTCGAACTGCGCCTGAGCATCATTGGCGAATTCCGTATCAATTTCCAAAGTGGCCGTGGCGCCCATGTCGTGCGGACCGGTTCGTTGCTGAAAAAACAAAAATCTCACTGGCTCAGGCGCTTAACCGGCAAAAAATTGTTTCGTACCGTCGTTTTCGACGATTTATAAACGACCGGATTTAAAAGTTTCGTTCGATCTTCAGTCTCGCCGTCGGAGCTGCTACTTTGATTGTCGTTTCGAATCGCGGCCTTTCCTTTCGACGTACTGCCCGACTAAAAGGAACGTTTTGTTTCACTTTTTTTGTTTTTCCAAAGTAGTTTCGGGCAAATCTACGAAACTTACCGACTGAATTAAGGGATTACTTTTCTTCGCTTTCGTCGACTTTACGACACGTTGTTCGTCCTCGTCGCTGCTGCCGCTGGAACTATTCGAATTCGCGTCGGCATCTGAAACGAATTCGAGAAAACAAAACGACAAAATTTTCGTTTTAAACATTCGTTTTTCCAGATTTTTACCTTCGATTTTTTTTCTTTTTCGACCGAATTCCGGCCGCAAACGTCCCACTTTTTTAAACGAAACTGAACTTCCCGCTGCCGCCATCGCGCGAATTTCAAATTCTAAGTTTTGCTTTGTAAATACGAGAATTTGACGAATTGGTCGAAAATTCTGTAATTTGGATATGCTTAGCAGTAAAGTGAATTACACCTGCACATCATATAGCGCCAAATTTAAATTTTAATCACATTTTTTCGATTTAATTGATTTTTTTACGTTAAAAAAAAATTTTCGTCGTCATTTCCTTCTTAATTTATCGATTTTACAAATAATCGTTTTATTTTTAACTATGGATCGATATCTTACGCTTTTAAAATTTGCGCTCATTGAAATAAAACACCGCAAATAATAAACTGATATTGGATTAAAATGTGTCGAACTTTATTCGAATCGGACAATTTTTGCAAAAACATGCCTTTCGCAATTTGTGAATGCTATTTCAGTAGGAATATCTTCGTAAAATCTCTCAAATTGCATACTTTCTTTGTCAATAACGAGCAATTTTCAATCGATTACGGTCACATTATTCGTCAGAAAGGGTTGAAAATCGAATCGATTTTGAACGAAGTTCGTCTAAACAGTCCTAACCTTGCGAAATTTCGTTTCACAAAATTTTTTACAATTTGCAGGTTCACTCAGAAATTTCGAGAAGAAAAAGTTTCGTTGATGAAACTGTAAAAAGGCGGGAATTAATAAAAACACTGTACAAACCAAAATATGCAAATTTAGTTGAGCTGCAGGTACAATTATTGATTGATCGGTGATCCGCCATCGTTAAAAAGTTGCTTTCCAGGAAACTTACCTTCACCCTGAGTTTATCAAATTTGCTCAAATTTGCAATTCAAGCGACAGGAATTTTTCACAAAAATATGCTCAACAATATCAAATAAAAGACCAATGTTGGCGTTTATCAGTTGGTTTTTTCGCTTGAAAATATTTCATTCAGTCAAGTTTATGTTTCAGATTTCGAACTTTATCAATTTCCTGTTTTCACCAAAGATTTCTGCAGAAAATTAATCGAGGAAATTGAAAACTTTCTAAATTCAGATGCACCAAAAGTTCAACCGAATACCATGAATAAATATGGAGTAAGTGATTTATTCGCAAATCGATCGTGACAGTCGATCTCTAATCGATAGTGATCAGTCAATTACTAATCGTTAGTGATCTGGTTGTTATTAATCGATAGTGACCAGCCGATTATTAATCGATAGTGATCTATCAGTGATCACTAATCAATCAATCAATCAGCATCATTTAAGCAATAACCACTAATGAAACATTGCTACAGTTGATCACTGATTGATCAATATCCATGAATCATTCACTGATTTACAGGTTTTGCTGGATGATATCGGATATACCACATTTATGGATAATTTGCGCAATAATTATTTGAATTCCATTTCGAAAGTTGTTTTTGCACAATGGGTCGGCGACAATTTGGATTCACATCGAGCATTCACAGTAACTTATTCCATTGAAGGTGATCGTCAATTGGATTTGCATTTTGATAATGCCGAAGTGACTTTAAATCTTTCGCTCGATGAAACCTATTTGGGAGGGAATATACAATTTCGCGGGTTGAAAAATGCTCAAGACGCGACTGGTCGATGCGTAAATGTTGAACATAAAATGGGATGGGCCATTTTGCACAGGGGCCGACAGTTGCATTCCGCTTTACCACTAACCGAGGGCGTTAGGCATAATTTGATTTTCTGGATGCGATCATCATCGATACGAAATAAAATGTGCCCGATGTGCGAAAATAAACCGCAGCTTTCCGTCGTCCAAGGGCATTATGGTGATGGATTTACTGTTAATTAGCCTGCCTGTTGTGGAAAAGATTTATGCACAAATTTTAATTTTAAAATAATGTTTTCATCCATTTACTATGTAACTAGGTCACTTAGCGAGTCTTTGACCTTGGTGATCTGGTATGGTGTATTATTTATTACTACAGTAAATCAAAAATGATGTCAATGATGAATTCACTATAAAAGCTATTTGATTGGAATGTTAGGTCCGTGGTGTAAATCATAACTCAAATATTCAATCGTACGCATCAAGTTCGGACTGATTTTGTGAAATCCGATGGCAGTATCGCTGCAGAATTTTGTACCCTTAAACAAAAAGGTTTCAGTTTTATGTGCTGCTATTCAGATTTGTATGAGACAAGCTCCGAAAGGTGACATAGGGGCCAGACTTTTACTAGTCGACGACTAGATGGGTAGCTGTAAAGAAAGACATACTTATTGATGCGCCCTATAATAGACTGATCCTGTTAATCTATGGCTGCCATAATAATGCTAAGGGCAAGGTGTGACAATTGACTTTAAAAAAATAAACGTACATTTAGCTGCGGGAATCGCATATAACCTTCAAATTCTTTAAATTTTGTGAAAAAATAATTTCTATCGATGAAATCTTCTAACAAAACTGGAATGAATCTATGTCTTCCGTACATATCTCGAGTGTCTGTAGTGGTAACGTTGACTTGGTACAAACAGTTAGCAACTCCAGCATCTTCCCATTTGTCGGGACCCTGATAACATTTATCCATCGACTGCGATCGAACGAACAATTCTGCCACTTCGAAACTCATTATATATCCAGAACCACCTTGGTTGAAAAGTTTGGGCTGATTGAAATGAAATTCGCTTCCGTAGAACACACGCTCAGATGGATTTTTATCCTGAAGGAATGATTTCACATTTTCCATCATCACGTAAGTGTCGTCATCCATTTTGTAAATCCAGTCAAATTGGCCAGCATATTGTTTCACGACATACTTGAAAGCAGTTTTAGTTTTTAACCATAAGTACTCGTATTTGTCTTCAAAATCGAATTCGACAAGATGAGCATTGTCGGCAAGTCGAGTCGTGATCGGTTCTTTATCGCTTTGTTCCAAATTTGTACTTGTGCTGCTGCCGATGATAAATAAAATCAGATTGCATCGCTTGCCCCAAGTGTCCATTATTGCCTCGAGGCTGTCAATTCGATCCGCAGAATGCATGACCAAACATAAAACTTTTATCTGGTCGTTCACTTTGTTGAATGTACGAATGATCGCTGTAAAAAATTAGCAAGTGAACACGATACCTAAAATTGTTGAATGGGTTCAAATCTATATTCTCTTCAATTACTTTCATAGCGATCGCCTTGGTAGAAATTTAAAATGGCTGTACGATGCTGAGCTTGAAACTGGATGAAAGTAGATGCGAATGTGCAGCCGATGATAAAGTAAACAAAATTCGATAACCTTTTCTCATTGAATATATTTATCGAATTTAAAAAAATAGACATTGATGGTTTTGGCAATATCTTTCCTACTCTTGCAATGTGACTGTATGAATGAAATTTTGGATTCCAACATCATGCCAGTTAGCTACTTTTTTTTCAAATGGAAAGTTTATTGTGTGCGTGGTTGACTGAAATTCACTTGCTGAAACCAATTTTTGTATGCACAAATAACCCTTCTATGCAGCGACGTCATTAATAATTGTTGACAATTTAAAATTTAGCGTACGTCAGACACTAAAATGTTGTGTTCAACCATATACGCTAATAATTCTGGTTTTCTCTAGCATAATGAGGGGTAGTGCTTTTTTTTGCATTTAACAATGTATTGCAGTTTGCATAAATAGAAAGGTGGGCGGCATAATAGAAATAATAGAAAATACTTGTAGACAGTGCGCTTTTTTTGTTTGTAGTCAAAGGATTTATTCGTCTGTGAAGTTCAGATATTTTATGTAGTGTGCACCTTACTTCATTATGTTCTTAACTAAAGTTTTCTTTCGAAAGATTCTTTCTTTCTACATAATGATTTGCTTCGACAACTTATTTGCAAAGTCGATTTGTGAAACAAATCTAAATTCTCAGAAAAAGTATCTCCAAATCAAATGTATTCAAAAACTGGGGTGTTGATGCTAAAAAAAGTCATTCGTTTCGAACATGAGAATTTTCATGATCTTTGTCATGTTTTCGATGACCAATGAAAGTACATACAGTTTAACATTATTATTCTATTTATTCTATTTATTATCATTATTCTAGCATCAACTAGAATATTATTTTTCAGCGGACTAATCGAAAATTGTTGGGAAAAAGTTCAAAAATCCTGCACGAAGAATAAAGGCGGGTATACGTTGTCATCGGTAGAAATATGTATTTTGTTATTGAATTATTCGCCATAATTAGCGTGTTCGATATTCGCGTCGAGACCGGTTTGGATTTCGATGTAAATTAGATCAAATGTGTTTGTTTGTCTCCGCGACGTTTTCGCGTCCTTATAAGCGCGTGTTGATCGCGCGTTCTTCAATGCATTCCCTGGGTGTAGCTCGACAATGTTTTATTTATTTTACCGACCGTGTATTGACTTATGTTTTATGAATAAATTATTATGCGCCGACGTAGGAAAAGAACTCAGCAATGAAAATTCAGAATTTCGTCCGGTTAACAACTTTGTCAGTTGAGGCAGTAAATTGCGACTGGTCAGTTTCAAGTCAGGCGCAAATAACTAATCCATACTCGACTTGTGGACATTTTTCAGGTATCATTGTAAACTTCAAAGGGATTCTTGCTGGAAATCACAGAATGGATACTACCTTTGAGGGAAATGGTATGAATCACAACCTTACCTGCTACGGAACCATTTTCGGTGTGTATTGCCAGTGAAACGCGCGACATTCATGTTGATAACAATTGACATTCAAATAAAATTACAAATATAATCAGCAACCATCTTCACTGTGTTAAGAACTGTATGTAATTGACATTATGCAATGTGAGAGAGATGTTTGAGAAAAATGACCATGACAAGTGGAGGTGAGATCGGCTTAAGGGGAAAGGGCCATCATTTTGAGTGTAAATCGTGAAAAGATGAAAGTGTGATGTGTACAGTTTTTTGTGAATTGGAGTTCACGGAATTGAAATTTACATTTACTAGCTAAAACCCTTGAATTTGCACTATTTTATCATAAAATCTCAAAAAGTTTTTGGGTGTTTCGCCATCCAAACTCCCATCAGAGTGCCAGAGGCATTGAACCTTCGATTTTAAGACCCCTGAACATTTGTACCCTGAAAAAGTTGACTGTATGACTTGCACAAAGCTTTTGTAAGTCGCATGACTAGTGGGATGTATGCAATTATAGCAAAATGCAATATCTTGATTTTAGCTAGTGTGATAAAATGGTTGTATTAAAAAGCAAACGAACAAAAAAGATGCCTGCTTCGAAAAAGTAAACATCGCCTATGCATTCAGTAAGATGTAAATAATTTATCACGAGAACTCAAAACCCTACAGTTTATGTCTGAATATGAAAAGTAGTGAACTGTATAAAACTATTTCAAATATAAAGGATGGTAAAGTTTTAATCACAAAAATTTCTACAATGACGAAATTAGATGACGAAAATCATGTATCAATCGTGGGCCTCGCTTAATTGTGTGAAATCGTTGACAATGCCATTTTCAAGTGGTATGAACAACAGACCAAAAAATAAAGATGGAGGATCGCCCACCTTTCTATTTATGCAAACTTCAACTTCATGGGATATATTGTTGAATGTAACCAGAAACACTACCTCTCATTACGCACGAAAAAACCACAATTGTTATAAAATTCGGTTTGACACAATATTTTGATCACTGACGTATGCTAATTGCTAATTACGTCGTTATGGGTTATGCAGACAAAAATGTTTGAGCTAGTTGATGTCAGTTACCCACACACACTTCAGGGTGCGGATTAAGTTCCCGCCTTTATTTCGGGTGCCGATTGCACTACCAAACATGGGTCTGCGAGGGCGGGAAA
>JAQGBA010001022.1:0-19809 GCA_034698125.1 Prionchulus punctatus | reverse complement strand
TTTCTACTTTAAAGTCGATTTAAACAAAACACCCAAAGTATGACTTAACACCTTGTTGCTCCGACACACTCAATTGTGAATGGACTTTAAATACAATTTCTACATTTCTACATTCTACACGCGCTGTTCGCTATTCGCCGTTCGCTCTTCGTTGTTGAACATTGATCGCTATATGCTCTATGCTACACACTGTGCGTGCTATTCACTGTAAGCTTTCCGCTGTTTGCTGTATGCTATACATTATACATTGAATGCTGTGCACTTTATGTCATACATACATACTTGTATATTTTATATGCTGAATGTTATTTACTATATGTTGTTTGCTGTCGCTATGCATTGTTCATTGAAAGCTGGACACGATGCGCTTGTCACAAAACACCATATGTTATACGCTGTATGCTGTTTGCTGCACTTTTATACACTGCATGTTTTGCACTGTACACTGTGTGCTGTACTTTATGCGCTGTTTGCTGTATGCTGTATGCTGTTTGCTGTTTGCTTTAAGTTTTACATTATGTTATTTATGATGTACTGACTGTAATTTGATATACACGAAATGCGATATGAATATACGGTACTATACACTTTTTCGCTGTTTGCTGTACGCTGTATTACACACGTTGTGCATTATTGCATTAAACACTTGAAAGAGTATATGTTATCCGCTCTTTGATAATGTCAAAAGATAATAACTAATCTTATTTTAGATATTACTACATTTGCAACTACAGCAAGTACATTGTTTGCTTCACACTCAAGCGTGCACTTTGTTACCTGTTGTCGATTTGGATTGTGTGCTTCTTGATGCATTTACCCAATCACATCGGCTGGGGCGATACGAACTACAGCACCGGGTTTCAAATGTGCACCACGGACATGGAAACGTTGTCGTACAGTTTTTTCTATGGCTGTTGTATGATACTAGCGATCACCGTTACGTTCGTGTTTTACATGAAAATTCATCAAACCATAAGGAAGTCGAGCTTGGCCACTAAGATGATCACTGGTCGCACTAGGAAACCCGAATTTCTCCCGGAAGTTGACGGCGTTAAGAACCAATCCAACCTCGACCAACTGATTAAGGACGAAATCAAAATGGCGACAACCTCGTTCAAGATTTTTGTCATATTTGTGGTCACGTGGTTCCCTACGGCTATTTTGACCTCAATGGGTATGAACAGCTTCGTACCTCCTTCGGTGTACCTGTTGAGCGTTTTCCTGTCTCACTCCAACAGTACCTTGAATTTTTTCGTTTACTACGTCGATAACCAAATGTTCAGAAAATGTTTGAAAAAATTCGTGGGACGAATGTTGGGCCAAAGTGAAGTTCAATAACAAAATTTCAATGGTAGAAAATTCCAGCTCATGGACCAGTAAACAAAACCAGTTTCCAACTTGTAGTAACTGTGACCTCAGACCCGTTGGAGAGTTTTGGGGGGGGGGGAGAGGGGGTTCAGAGCTGCTAGTGATAGACCGGTGCAAAATCAATGTGATGGGTTTGCATGTTTCGCCGAAATATTAGTTCTTGTTACGCGTTGGATATTATATTCTTGGCTGTAATTTTAGTTTTTATCGATCCTTTAATAAAAAAAACGATAATTGCGCTACCTATAGCGACTACAGTTGTTTTTTGCAATTTGGTATATTTTACTTGCCCACCAACGAAAAGCAAAAAACTAGTATCGACAATTATTAACACAATACATTTATAGCTCTAACATTTATAAAACTATAGCAACAAAATACAATAAAAGTTAAGGTCGCGAAAAGATAACTGAAAATGATTTGGTATGAAGAATTAATGTCGATTGTCCATCATTCTCTCATAGTATAAAGTTGGTTAAATGATAATTTACGATAAGCAGGCGGGCGTTCACTTGACGCAAACTGTAGCAATTAAGGAGACTGGCTAAAAAACACAAAAGTAGTTAAGACAAGGGATAAAAAAGCCTGGTGTGTGAATTTTACTTTATGAGCACCAATATTGACACCTTTACCAATCAAACCGTAGTACATGCCGCTGCTACTGTAGGAGTCCTACAAAAACAAATCATGTTCAATGAAGCTATGTTCATCGGCTGCAAATTTTATACAAAACCAAAGTGAAATAAAGGTGTGAAATCAACAAGAAAGGTTGTTACCATGGTTCGGATACGCTATCGTGTGTGATGTTGTCACGAACAAAAATGACCACAGTTGAAAGTTAGCTAGTTACGGCGAGAAGTATACCACTGGATGAAAAAGCAATGGGGCATTCAAAATCATTGGATCACCTCCCATTAAGAAGTTATGGACTGTTGTTCACTGATAAGAGTTCTTAGGTGAACAAGCCAAATCACGTAGTTGCACGGTAAGTTGAAGACTTGAAAGGGCTACCTCATCTCTAACAACTCATGGAGGGTTAGCAACAGTTTTTAAAAGAATAAAGATTGTTAGCCTTATTAGTCAAGTAAATCATGTGACGTACGTGATGCATCATTTCCCAAGTTTGCTTGTTCATTAGTATTCTGTTTTTCCACCCCGGGCAGTCGGCTCTCGAGAAACATTCTGCGTCTTTCTGCTTATCCCAATCGTAGTAGCACGTTGGACCAAAGTATACGTTAGCCTCTCGAAGTGGACCGGCTTTGAATTGATGCAATTCTTGGTCGTATTTTTTTATTAGCTGACCGTTGCAAGTTCCGAACAGCCAATCGTGAACGTCACCGAAGTCAAATTTGTTCGAACCGACAGCGAAGATTTTCTGAAGTACAAATAAAAACAACACAAAACTGGATAAAAACATGGTCGAAATACGTTCCATGGAAATCTTTACCCTGCCACCGAAATCAACAGCATCGAATTTGCATAAGTTGCCATCGGAGTCAGTATCATCGGTTGCAACAGCGTCATTATGATATGCTTGATCCTTAGATCCAAATGGTATTACAAGGTTGGTGTCACAATTTTAGTTAGCTGAATTTAAACTTGCAGTTGCAGCTGCAGCTGCAGTTGCACATGCACTTGCATTTATAGTTGCAATTACATCTGCACTTAGAGTGCACTTGCAGTTGCAGTCACACTTGCAATAAAGCTGCAACTAATCGCTGACTAAAATATTTGCTATTGTTGCAGTTGCAATTACTCTTGACAAAATTCACTACCTTCAATAATTTTTCTTTGTTTACGCTACAACTGTAATTTCCCGACAGTAAAATAGCATCCTCGTCGAATAGATTGAGCCTAGAACAATGTTTCAATTGTTCATGATTCATCCATAATTGACTCATATTATGTACCCGTCTATCAAAGACTGAAATTCATCTTTTCGCTCAAGCCCTCCTTTTGATGGCCACTAAAAAATAAACTACAAGACTTACAGTTGAAAGTCAAGTTGAAATTTATGAAACTTACAGAGAGACATCCATCCAAAACGGATTCATCAGGTGTAAGCGAGAGGTTAATGAATGTGAATGGTCTGTTGTTAAAAAGCATCCAACGGGACATCATGAATGATGCTGGCTCGTGGGTAGACGCGAGATTGTATCCGTTGCCTAATCGTTCTTTATGCAAATTAGCAGTTCCTGGAGGTTCGTTATGACGACCCTCCACCGACCAATATTCTTGTTCTGCATCATTTGAAATTATACGTAGTCCTGGTGTAAAAATGTCGACTTAAGTTTACGAACTTTTATTGTCATAGAGAGCCGCACGTATTTCATCTTTCATGTAATAGACACTACACAGTCCCTAAAAGTGAATGAAAACTGTTACAATTTGTTCTTTATCGAGCAAATTTCTTATACAATACCAGATTTTCCAAATCGTAAAAAGTTCGACTTGTTTCAAACATATCCATCTCGGACTGCCCATCGAGATCTCTGCAAAAAGTAGCGAGTTCGATAAACGGATTCAGTTGCTAGAACTCCGCCTCGAAGAGCAATATATTAATTTTAGCAACTGATTGTTGTAGGTAATAGTTGATATCAATATAGAATTTTTTATTTCAGCTCACTATCTCAAATTTTGAAGAAGTTACAGCACTCAAATAATTTTTAAAAAGTACGATTTGCTCGAACTTCACACTGAAAAAAATACATTAATTTTTGCAACTGATTTTTGTAGATAGTAGTTGATATCAAGGTAAAATTTTTTATTTTATCTTGCTACCTGCTATATTGAAGAAGTTACAACCTTCGAAAAATTTATCATTTGGAACGAATTTGGAGAAGAGATCGTAAAATGCTGAGATTGGTATGAAGTTTGTTTGTCATCTACTCGATGAGGTCCATACTTTTTTCCAATCTAACAAATCTTTCAATCAAGAAACTCCAATGAAAAAATCTTCTGTTGCTTTTCGTGTACTTTCGATTTTTTTCAATAAAAAACATACTCCAAAATTGAAACGAAATCTTTTACATTTATCTTCAAAAAATTTTTTTCACCAAAACAACCCTCGAAATAGAACATTCTTCTATTGAAACGTGTTTTGGACAGTTTCATTGCGAATCAATGCTCGAAATGTAATTGCGAAGAACTCAATTTAGGAAATTGACGCGTGAAACATCATTTTTCTTGGCGAAACTTTGTTTTTGCAACTGGACAAGTTGCAATGTTTTTGTTGTTTTTTCGATGAAAATGCCTCATAGTCTGTTCAACCGATCGGATAAATTTTATGGTACTTATTCATCATGAATAATGACAACTATTGTTGTAAGAACACAATGCACTTTTTGAGTGGTCAACCTTGATCGTTCGGGACATATTCGAGAATCGCGAAATAGTTTATCTCGTCACGAGAAAACACGCAAAAACTGTCTCATGGTGACCTCGTAATGAAACTGATTGAGTGATTGATGGGCCGAAAAACGATTTAAAAAATAATTACAGTATACTACAGTTCCACGATAGTACGATACTATTGTACACTGTACTGCACACGAACTGTAGCTCCGTAAACATGCAAAAAATGTCGCATGGCGGCCTCGTAAATGACACTATTTGAGTGATTGATGGGCCGAAAAACGATTCAAAAAATAATTACAGTATACTACAGTTCCATGATGGTACGGAACTATAGTTAACTGTCCTGTACGGGAACTGTAAGTGTATGTACCGTATCGTACTTGATCAGTTGTTCGGCTGTGTCGACCCCTCGACCTTTGGTTTTCAGTCCTTGTAAATGAATGGCTGCGAAACATGGTTTTTGTTCGGCGATCTCTTTGGCAACTGCATTGCACCAATCAGCAATTAATTCAGGCTGAAAATGTGAGAATTTTTGATAAAATCGGTCCAAAATTAGTTTCATTAGAGAACCACTACTATCGTCCAATGTCATCTTATGTTTTTCGTTTGTTTGTGCAACACTCTCAAACCTGTTCAACTAATGATTCAACGTTGGCACTAATAAAAACCATTCGAGCGTAATCCAACATCGTTGAGAGTGTCGAAAAACAAAATTCCGTCGACGGCTGGTGCAAATCCGACTCGCAGCTGATAACGCGCGGATTAAGCCCACGTAAAACAAAATTTCTAATCTGAAAAGTGACAAAACGTGTCGAAAATGCATTCAAGTTGGAAAAATTGTAACATCGCGTTAAAACGAAACCGCCTTTCACAGAGAAGGTGACGAATGAATGAAACTAATTTTATGGAAACGAAAAATGGCGAGAAAAATTCAACTCGACAACTACTTACTGGTGCGAGATTTCGAGAGAGAGAGAGAGAGCGAGAGAGAGACAAGTTCAACGGATTCTGGTTCAACAAATACTGTCGAAACACGAATGGCGAAATGCAACATATTTCGCGAAAAAGGGACATTGGATGGAATTGTGGAGCGTGTGGAACTTTCGAATTTTTGCTCGGAAACAAGACAACAAAGACAACTTTGAACATTCGTATGCAACTGTACTTGTAATAAATCACACTAGAAGTGCTGCACGCCTTGCATGGCAACGAGGTAAATTGCCTCCAGGAATGTCCAGGAGACAAACAGGCGCAAAACTTGTTTGTGCAAGCGACTTTCTATCCCTGAGAACGAACGAGGGATTTTCAGTCGCTAGCATTTCTTAATGAAGTCCATCCCGGAGGAAGTCGACTATTGGAATGTCCAGAATTGACCAGGCAGGCAGTAGACAGACGCATAACTTGTTTTAGCAAGCGACTTTCTAGCCCTGAAAGCAATTCTTAATGAAGTCCATCCCGGAGGAAGGCCATCGACTATAGTTATACTGAAACTACTATAGTTCACTGGCTAACTGCTGAACCTCGATAAATAAATCTATAAGCCGAGCGTTCTGTTGATGGGCATGCGAATCCAAATAGTATTGGAGTCTACCCTATGCCGGTGCAAAACAAGCTTCGGACCGACCGACGTAGGTTTGCGCGAAAATTGGAAAGAGCCTGTGTTGGAAAAATTGATTTTCGAGCAAGATCGACGAACTTGCTTCAACGAAGCTTGTGTATACAAAATGAGCTTCCTATTATTTCTGAGAAACACGAGCTCGTTTATGCAAAGTAGCAGGGCGTTGTTTACCTATGAATAATTATTAGAGAAGTTTGTTTTTTCATATTAAACGAAAGCTACTGACGTCAGAATGAATGACAGCTAGAGGTGTGTCTAAATGTGTCACAGATTCAGCACTATAGTTGTTCGGTGGCTATTGATGTTTAGAGACTATGGTTGTTCAGTAACTACACTTGTTTTGTGACTATAGTTGTCCAGAGGCTATAGTTGATCAGCCACGATAGCTGTCCCATGACTATGGTTGTTTAGTTACTATGGTTGTTCAGTGAATAGTGACTATAGTTGACCAAAGACTACAATAGAGAAGCAATATAGTTGACCATTACTTACAGTGTCCGGTAATTATAGTTGTCCAGCGACTACTGTTGTTCAGTTAGTATTTGGTCACTATAGCCCGTGAACAAGTCTATTTTTGACACTTTATCTCACCTTACACTTTGCACTTATCACTTGTACAGTTGGCGTTTTGTCGAAAGGTCGTGTTCTTTTTAAAGTTTCGACGTTTCGTCTTTTTTTCGAGTTTTTTAAAGTTTTGTCCGATATCACTTTTTAAAAACAAAATTTCGATCATGACAATTATGACTAACGTGTCGATTTCGATTTTGCACAGTAGTACGGATTTTCATCGGTTTCCCGACGGAGTTCAAAGCGTAAATGGCGTGTTGGTTCGAGAACCTCATAACAGTAAATCTTTTTTTGTTTTTATTTTCTTCATACTCTGCTTATAGTTGTTCATTAACTATAGTTATTTAGTTACTGTAGTTACTTACTAGCTATCAATCTGAATTTGCATTCCATTTTTGCAGGCAACTTGCCTCAGGCAGTGATGGGATTTTTCATCGGCTGCGGTATCATGGCGGCCGTCGGTTCCGCCTGGTTCACAGTTCGGTATCGCCGAGCTCAAGAACACAAACGGAACAAGAAACAGAACGCGTGAAGACCATTATTTTGTTTTTTGAATCACATATTCTGTAACTTTTTGGAAAAATATATATATATCGTGAAATACAAAGTTTACAGGTTTCATTTTTTTTCAAAATAAATCCATAAATAATAAATTTAGTGTTTTTTTCTGTTGGACACTTTTAATTATATCGCCTCATTCTAACCGCAGGCTTAGTAGGATTAGGGGCCATCTCATAAACGGGGGTCGGCAATGAGTGAGAGTGTAACGAGTCGGTGGTCCATCGCCCAGCTTCATCGTGGTAATAGTTGACGTCCATAGTTCTGAAATATTTGGCGAGTCGAACGTTGAAACAAATCGCTGGTATGAAAAATATCAAACACCAGCCCAGCGCCAGCCACCATCCCTGCAACGGGTACAGCACCTGCTGGCACAGGATAACGCCCACGTTTGAGAAAACGTCGTAGACAGGCCTGCAGGCGCCGACTTGCTGGTAAATGCTGTAGTTCAATCCAGTGATAAAATTATTCAATGAATGGACCGAGACAGCAGTTGCATCGTCAATAAATTTGCTGGTTATATCCTCGGTGTTAGTCACGTTGTTGAAGTCTGCCGCCTGCATATCTTTAACGAATGCTATGGAATACAAAGTTTGGTTGGTCGCGTTAGAATTGAAATTTGCTAGCGAATTGAGTGTAGTAACAAAATTCTTGAGGCTCCTGTCGATATTTTGAGCCTCGGTCAGCAAGTTACCGCTGGGATTGATTTTCAGGTAATCCGTAATGCTGTCCATGATTGATATGGTATAATTTGGCTGAGTGGCTAGCACCTTGTACGATGCATTCAGTTGATTTTGCAAATCTTGCAGACCTGTCAACAGGGTCTCCAAAGCGCTTGGGTCTGGAGGATTTTGGATTTTCGTTTCATCCCAAGGTACACCATCTAAATTTATCTTCACAAAATCATTTATCAGTTGTCGAATGGGGTCAAAGATTTGATTGAGATTAACAACGTTGGTCAAGTCGAACGCCGAGTAGATCGCCATATTGGATTTGCAGTTCAACAGCGACTGTTGGATGTTCAAGGTCCAGACCGTGCCGCCGCTCGTTACGTTGATGGTCGGGGCCAACTTCAGTCCTCGGATGTTGGGGTCTTCGAAAATCGGCTGACACACGAATCCCTCCGTTGCGAAGCCCACGGCGAAGATCGCCGTGCAAATTAACATAAGCAGCCAACTGAACAGGAACAGCACGGCCACGGCCGTCATCAGGCTGTTACCGCCGCAGTTGGAACAGCATCCTCGATCGTACGGTTTAGCTCTGCCGTTGTGTCCGAATCCTGCGCAGCAGAGTCCGACAAAAACTAGCAAGCAAGCCACCAGTACTGGGAACACGATAACCAAGGACACGTATTGGACCCACTTGTAACTTCCGTTCAGTCCGTTTACTGTTGAATTCGACGACTGGGTGAGATTGGTTGCAAGGTTGTTGACCAACGTGACCAAACTGTTGATCACTGTCTTCATGGTATTCGAAACGTTCATCGTTAGAGAATCAGTACTTTTAAGAATATTGGTGGCGTCAGTTGTATAGTTGGTCACTATTTGCCCGATAACTTCGATGGCCTGTACATTTGGTGTCACTATTTGCACTAAATCGTTGCTGTTTGTGAAATTAACAACTGGTTCTATATCGACGTTGTTAATCCTTGCAGCGCTGTTGCTGTAGAACGATAGTTCTTGATTTATCAGACTTTCATTAATCGGATTAGGATAGCCGTGGGCGGCGTTCAACTCTCCGATGAAGTCCGTAATGTTGACTTGCAAATCGGCTGCATCGCTGACAATAGAACTGTACGCTGGCTTGAAACTTGCAACATTGTCCAGTATTGCCATGAGGCTGATATTCAAGTTGAGCATGGTGGTCACCCCAGAAGTTTCCATTATGCTGACCACTGTCTCGTTGGGCAATGCTGTCATTTGTCCGTCTACGATTTTGACGGCGGCGTCGAATTCGCCTTCGGTTGCGCAAATCAAATCGCTGGCCGTTGCATCGAGATAGCCAGTGATTTTCGTCGCTTGGTCAATTACGTTTGTGGTAACTAGTTCCAAGCTAGAGAACGCTTGATTGTTGTTCACCGAGTATAGCGCTATACCGGTGACCATGAAAATTAGGCACAGCAAAGTCATAACCAGCAGGAATGAACAGCAACAGCAGCTGGGTTTCTCTTGATATCGCTTACCGCCGCAATTATTGCAACATCGACAGCAGCAGAAGAACAGTCCGACTAAGGGCATCAAAACGATGAAAGCCACAGCCAAAACAAGTAAAATGATGAGGCCAACCTCCGAGACGACCACCGGCTGAATAACCGTCCATAGACCGTTGGCTGTTATTTTGTTATTATTTTTGAAATAATTTATGATGTTCTGTATCTGATCGTCGCCGATTTGCCCGTGGACCGTGTGAATAAAACCCACGGCCAGCTTGTAATAGGGGTCCAAACTCGTACTGTACTTCAGCGGCGGTACAGTATAGTTGGACTGTCTCGGACATGTTGGACTCGCACTATAGGCCGGCGACCATAAACAAGCTATACAAACTATTAGCAATCCAAATGCAGAAGAATTCATCATGAATCGAAAAGTGTGCGTTTCGTAAAAAATCAGGCGTAATTTCAGCCGCGACACGCCATGAAACGAGCGAAACCGTTCGCCGGCTGTCAATAGCAGCTAACGAAAGCTGACTGACAATGAAACGAACAGGTACATATATGAGTGTACATTTCGTTCCGGCCAAGTATAAAAGATTAGTTTGTTATACGTATCACAGCCAACTCTCTTTCTCTCACTTTTCTACTAAAACTTGCTGACGGACGCCCCGAGAACGGCTGGCAGCAAACTTGTTTTACACTTTTGCGCACAATGCGCTGTATCAGTACAGTTTTAGTAAACAAATTTAGTTTTAATAGGTACGTCCTTCTTATGAATCTAGCTCGTGATGAACAGTCATGTAATTTTGTCCGTTAGTCGAAGAGCTAGGTGGGTGTTCTCATGGAAACGCCATCAATTAATGCGCGAATTTCGCTTTGTAACCTTTCAAAGTCTTTTCACTGAAAAGATGATGAATTGTTTTGTGTTTGCTAAAATGTAATAAAATTTTATTTTTTTCCTTATCACATAACCTGCAGGTGACGCATAGTGATAAGGCTAGCGAAGTAAAGAGCCATAAAATGTTTGTGTGCTTTTGAGTCTAAAATTTTGTTTTATGATACACGTTTTGGATGTGATTTCGTTTTCGAAGAATTATGGGCTAGAGCACGACCCTTATCGGTTGTTTATGACCGCATCAGAACTTTTGAACACCAATAAAACAACTATTTGCTTAGAAACAGGTTGAAAATACTTTTATGAGCTAAGTTTAGCAATTAAATTCCACACAATATATTCTTAAAAATTCCATTATCCGGTTACGCAAAATTATCAAATCAACTGAATGTACTTTCTTTTGTCGTAAGTATGAAGTTTGGAGCAAAGAAAAACGACGAATACAAAAAATGACATGATTCCCAATCCAGATAGAATCCCGAATAGAATAGTATATTTGTGATCTCGATATTCTTCGTATTCAGATTTCACTACGTGCTTCACCGGCTCATGTAATCCGTGACCAGAATTATGTTCCCTGTAGCTACTATAGTCGGCGTACACGTAATCGTTTTCATCGAACAGTACAGTAACACCTGAATACGGCTTCAAATTAATGTAGTTCAACAAAGCGAGCAAAAAATTCACTGTCTACATTCGTCAAGTATTACAAAATTAGCAAAATTGTTCCTGCAGTTGTCTAATTGCACAAAGATCATCAACAAATGGCTACAACGATACTATGTTCTACTCAAAGTTACTACAAGCGACTAAATCCGCATTGTCATTGCGTACAAGTGACTCCAAGCGACTACAAGTGGCGTTAAGTTACTACAAGGGAACTCAAGTGACTTCGAGCGTATACCAGTGACCAGACGAATGACTTCAAGTTGCGACAAGTGGATTAGTGACTGCAAGTTACTACAAGTGCACACAAGTGACTTAAAGTTACTACACAAGCGACTACAAGTGACTAAACCAATGACTACAAGCGGTTACAAGCTGCCTCAAGTGACTACAAGTTACTACAAGTGACCGCAAGTGACTGAAAGTGGCTTAAAGTGTTCCAACTGACGTCGAGTGCCTCTGCAAATTACTAGAAGCATGTTACAAGTGACTACAAGTGCACTACAAGATGCTGCAATTTCTGCAAAATAAGAAAACTCTTACTTCAACTGATTGCAACAACAAATCAAGTCAAGAACATTTTTTTGCAACAATTTCTTACCTTTTTCATCGTTCCAAACCCGCAAAGCCGAACAGTAGTCGAATGCAATGCTGCCGAATGAAGACACGATAAAACTAACGAACCTACGAATCATCGCGAAAGGTAAACGAATGAGAATATTCTTTAAACATTATTCAATAAACAATTTCACCCGTGGGATCCTGACGGCGTTTCGTTGCTACTGGTATGAGCGTATTTTCAATCAGTTTTACGTTTAGTCTTCCATTTCGAAAAGGCTAACGGTTCGATCAAGTGTTGGTACCAGCTGCAACATGAAGCTATGAAGTATTTTTATATTTCAAATTTATTCACTACAGTTCTAAGCGTCTGTTTGTTCGGAAAAATGGTTACCTATAATGCGTATGTATTTGCTTGTTAACTAACGACGCGTCGTCGAAGATGACCTCGAATAGATGCCGCATTCAGTTACTGTCGGAATGAACACGCAAAGATTGCATATCAGCATTTTATTTTGAACAACATAACTGTGCGTTCGAACCACACGCCAGTCAAAACTAAACTAAATACGGTTCGGTATTTTGGTACCTGGAATGGCAAATAACAGCAAAAAAATACTAAAACTACAATAGACACTTCATACTATTTATTTGATGCCAACTTTGTATGGAAACTGTGCATTAAAATGAGTGCTACTATACCTCTGCTTTTAATTGTTGTTGATATTTTGAATTTATTATTACTGCCTATAAAATATGTAAAAAAAAGTATAAAATTGTTTTTTTGACCTTATCCTCAATTAATGTTGATCATGCTAATTGTTAATTCATCAAATATGCCACCAATTAAATAGAAGAGGAAAAAATGATTTTTTTTTTGAACAACAAGCAACTGAACTATGGGCTGTTTTACATTTATTAGCTTATCCCACATACATTGTTGTTCCAGAGTTAAAATGAATATACGACGAAACAGAATTATATTCTGATCCATGATAACAGACAAAAATTACCAAATATGAAGAACCAGAAACTTGCATCATCTATCTTATTGTTTACTGTAAATCAATTCCTGATCCGAATGGAATTTCGCAACCAACTAGGCAGCCGGTATTAACGATTACATCGCACAACGGATCGCACACGTCACCATCTAACATCCGATTGTTGACCGTTACCCCGCGGCAAACTGTACGGCAACAATCTGGCGGGAGTAAGTCACAAAAAAAATAAGTCGTTATTTATCGGCGGCTGATCTATAACCGTAACTCTATAATGGCGACTACAGATGGTGGTAAAATAGTTCTGTTGAATTGTTATTGTCTACCTGTTATGCCGTCGACCTCAAACATCGATAGTCGACCCCCTACCTCGCAAAACCCGTTACACGATGCTGTATACAGTTCTTCGCAGACTGGTGCACACACTTTACCGAGCACCTGCAGATCCACACGAGAGACCGTATAACAAAAATTTTTGCAGCACTTCAACGGAACTGTAATGTTTTCGCAGGAAGCGGACGGCGCTACTGTGGTCGCTTGCGCGCTGACACCTAAAAGAAAGCTGAGCGCATATTACGTCGTGATGACGTCAGCAGCTATTTCTACGAGTTTGCTACCTGGAATGGCACATAATAGCAAAAGCGCAATACGAAAACACGTCACAAACGGACGGACCATTTTTATGCGGTGAGAACTTTGTACAAATATTGCGAATATATACAGTATAAACGATTATTAAAACATACCAGAAGCTGTACCGTAATTGGTGTTGATATTTGAAATAATTGTGACAATCAATCACTTCTAAAATATTTTAAATAATAAACAATGTTTTCGATGTTACGCTGGAATGTTTATCACAAAATTTTGGAATTTATGCCCACATAGAAATTGAAAAAAATGGCTTGATACACAATTATTACTGTGGACAGTTTTACAATTTTCCAGTAGGTTCAGTATTGTAAAACAATCTGGGCTGGAAAAAACAAATCGCAAAAACAGAATGCTTGAATAAGGAAGCTGGTTTTGATGTTTTTGAAGCTTTATGTTGTTTGTAGACACTAGACAATTAGTTATTAGAAGTATCATCAGTTTTTTTTGTGTTTTTGGTTCTTTGTTCAGAAAGCTCGGTAGAACGATATTGCGCAACAAGAAAAACAATACACATTTACAAAAGATAGCTAGAGTAAATGCCGCATTTATTTATTTTGGAAAACATCCAAACGTATCACATAACATGTATCATCAAGTACAAATATAAATTGTTTTCTGCAATAAATCCAAATAATTAATTGACATTTCGTAATAAAATTATTCACATTTGTAGCTGAAAACATATAATCTTTGAAAAAATGAACACAAACAATGCCTCAATAAGCAACAAAAAAAAATATGCTACTTTATAAAATATTATGTAAATATCTCCTGTTTAAAAACAACACTCAAAGTCGAACGATCAAGCGAGCGAAGA
The DNA here is from genome assembly GCA_034698125.1 of Prionchulus punctatus. Taxonomy (NCBI): domain Eukaryota; kingdom Metazoa; phylum Nematoda; class Enoplea; order Mononchida; family Mononchidae; genus Prionchulus; species Prionchulus punctatus. The sequence continues at coordinate 5,598 of JAQGBA010001022.1, read as the reverse complement.
TCATTAAGTTAATAACGTTTTATTCACATTCCAAAACGAATGCAAAGTTAAATAAAGCAAGCAACATTGAAATACAAATAACCAAAATTGCTGCAGACTAATTGACACGTCTGACTGTTTAACTGGGTATCAAGAAACGCATACCGTAGATGTCGATGCAACAGTCTTCGAGAAGTATTCGAACAAAACTCGTAGTCACTACTACTTGGATCAATTGGTTCTTGTAGCGGGTTACCTAAAGCACTTGACGTGACGTTAGTGAGACAACAGCTGTTAAGAATAAATGGCAAGTGAACAAATTGAGTTCTTTCTGTTCAAATATCGGCCAGTTCAAATAATCTATAGTTCATTTACGCTAGTCTGTGGACTGTGTATAAACCGGTATTTGCGATTCAGATATGAATCAGATTGGAATCTGTTGGACACAGGTATCCTTAACAGAACGAGTGTAGCGAAGCTTATATACCAAGCAATACATAAGTCAACAACTACGTCATTCCACCCACTCAACATATGGGCATTAGCCATGATTCATTGACGCCCACTTACCTTCTAGAATATTCCAGAACATTCCAGAAGGACGCCCACTAAATACACAAAGAACGTTCCAGAACATTTCAGAATGTCACAAAGAGAGCAAAGAAAGAATGTAAAAACATCCATGAGTCAGCAGGGCATAAACAAAAACATCAATGAATCAGCAGTGAATCATCAGAAGCTTCTAGAACATTCCTAAAACAGTATATAAGGAGGCCGCTTTTCAACAGCCTCATTCCTATCATGTAGACTTTGTAGAAGTTGGTTGTTCGTTTCTATATTCTACTCTCTTATGATATTATCCTATTGCAGTTTAGTTACTGTATTTATCCATTATGCTATCCTAATTATTATCCTGGATTATTACTGTATTATTTTACCACTATTACTGCTTTATCATTCGGAATTACTGTACTGGATTTATTTCTGTACTTGGGATTATCCCACGTCTTCGATTAATAAAGCTCAATCCTGGATTACTGTATTGTTGTGGCCTTCTACATTACCTCACTCAGATATTACCATTCTTTTTTATTTTTTCAAAAAAACAACTCACATATTAATGAATGCTTTCGTCGATGCTCGTTTTTCAACGGGAAAACAAAATTTGTGCCCGAAATTCGGAGCTAACTCGCTGGAATGATGAATTATACTCATAAAAGCGCAAATTATCTGTTTTAGCTTGCTATTTTCTTCAAAAGAAGTACAAAAAGTTGTAGAAGTTTAAAAATTAACTGAAAGACAAGCGAAAAAACAAGAAATCTGATTTGCTCTCGTATTTTGGCGCTGGCAGTTTCTTTAACGAATGTCTAGTTTTTTTTTCAAATTTAATTCGTTTTTTGTCGGAAATTCGCAGCGGAATCGTCGGAATAATAAATTAATACTCCTAAATGCAAAAAGGAACCATTAGCGTTTTATTTGATTAAAAACAGGCAAAAAAATGAAAAGAATTCCAAAATTTCGTTTTTCACCTTTGCTTACAGGAATATTCGCTATTAAATTCGCTAAAAAGGATGGCTGGACAATTTTTTAAGAAAAAACCTTTCAGCTTATTTACTTGCCGAAATACATCGAAACATCCCGAAAATTTCTTGAATTTTCGTCAAACGGCGCATAAAAACGATTAAATCGCGTCTCGGTAAATTCTGTTCAGTGTCCAAATTTGTTTCGACCATAACTTCGTCGGATTTCAATCGCCCGCCAAATCTTTGATATTAGAATGTTCCCCATTTTTCCTCCTTCCATGTGTAAAACGGCTTTTAAAAATGTTGGGTTTAAAGTAACGAGAGGGCGGACGCACTCTGGATGCACATTTTCAGAAAACCTGTTTTGTTAAGGATAGACGTCCAAACTGTGTCCAACAGATCCAATCTGATTCCCAACTACCGATTTATACACAGTGCACAGACTAACGTAAATGAACTATAGATATTTGTACAGAAAGAACTCAATTTGTTCATTTGCCATTTATTCTTAACAGCTGCTATCTCACTAACGTCACGTCAATTGCTTTATCATATTGTCATGACGAAGTTACCTGACGGATTATTGTGGAATATCAGGCCAGTTATACCAGACAGCGAGCCAACTCCTCCGCACCATCCTGAGCATGTTGAATATTGGCTCGCAGACTGACCACGGATAAGTTCGTTGATGACTGACAAACCGTCGGCAGCAGTCAGTGGAACCGTTGATGCAAAATGCATCCGGAACCACTGTTTGAGCGTCTACTTCTGAAAAAAACTAATTTTATGTAGATTATGACCATGTAAATGGAGATTATTCTATCAGATAGAACTTTTGCAGAAGCATTTAAACTTCGTTCAAAGGATTTGGAAACATATCCGATAAGTCACAAAAAACAAATCAAGTGTGAAGATTTATTGTACGAACTGATTTCTTGTTCGTGTATGCCGTATCGAATTGTCGAGTTGCAAGAATTTCGAACATTTTTAAATGAAATGGACCCGAAATTCCGAATTCCTTTATGACAAGAAATTTCAAATGGCGTTAAAAGTTTACTCGTCCGAGTTAAAGAAAGAATAACTGATAGCATTTCCAAGGTAAAATGCAGTAGCCTAATGGCAGATATTTGGTCTAGAAAGAGGTTTTCTGCTTCTTACTTTAGTGTAACTGCTCACTGGTATGACAGTGAAAAGAATCAACTAACGCGAGCTCTGCTGTCGTTAACAAGGTTTGATAGTCCGCATACCGCTGACAGAATAATCGCATTGCTGGAAAATGAACTACAAGCTTGGAATTTGTCATTGAAAGATGACAAAGTTTTCAAAGGTACAATGGACAATGGCAGCAACATTGTGAAAGGTTTTCGTGAATGTTTTGCATATTTGAAAGCGACCTTGTTGCTAATCTTACAGTAAATGATTTTCCACACGATTATGTCGAACCTAGATGGATATTGAGGACTCTGAAAACGATGTTGACGAATTTGAAAATTTCGAAGAACTATTGGACAATGAATTTATTCCTCAAAAGCGACTTAGCTGTTTTGTTCATTCGCTAGCTTGCTCAATCAGAAATATTATCGACAAAAATGACTTCATAAAAATGCAAAGGAAATTGCATTTAAAATTATTCGATCAGTCCGGAAATCAACCAAAGCAACTGAATTTATTTTGAACCAAAGTAATAAAGTTTTAATTTTGTCGCTGCACCATGTTGGATATACTCATATTTTGCATCGGCGAGGTTTTGCGAAATTAAACTGCCGTAAATGCATTGCTCAACAGTGAACTTTTGTCCAGTTTGAGGACATTATCAGGCCTCGAATGGCAACAAGTCATTCAGATTACAAGTTTTTTCAAACCTTTGGCGAACGTTATAACTGAAGCTGAAGGAGATTCTTATATTACAGTTTCAAGAGTTATTCCGATGATGGTGGCTTTAAAAAAAACAGATGTCAAAGGTAAAAATATGAAATTGAGGAAAGACCAAACTGGATTATACTTTCCATTTTAAGGCTGAAACAGATGCGACACTGCCGCAGCAAATTCGATTACTTGCAAAAAGCTTCAAACAAGAATTAATGAAGCGATTTGCTTATACGTTTTATCGAGAGAATTACTTATTCGAACCAATATAAGTGATTGCTACAATGTTGGATCCGAATTTCGGCGCCACTTTGAACCCCCAATTTAGCAGATTTAAAGATAGCTGCAAAGTCAAAACTAGAAACATTAATCAGACGTTTTTTTTGACCACTATCCAGTTCCAATAATCAACATTGCAAGCGAAAACGTTCGGCGTGGACTAAGCGTCTGTGATGGCATGGCAGAAGATCTGAATTTGCAAGTTTCTACCAATTTTGGCAACCAGTCGACGATTGACGAAATTGGAAACTATCTTTTGTAATCTAAGGACTTGTTTCAAAAATAAGTCGACGTTTACGAATTCGGGAATTGATATATCATATCACAATCATATCAATCAAAAATCCAATATCACAACAGTGCTAGTGGCGGAAATGTAAGAATATGTATTTTGGTAGAACCCTGTAAATTCGTGGTTTTGATTAGAAAACGTGATGTGCATATTAAATTATGTACAAACAATTCATAAACAACAGCAAAAATTGCAAATAACAATTATTTGTACAAGTAAAGCATGAGAAATGAGCAATTAGAAATTAGAAACGAATCGATTGTATTGCACATCAATTTACGAAACGAAACTGAACGAACCTTATATTAAAATGTAACCTTTGAATTTGTAACTATAGTTAGTCTCAACACCAGGGGTGTTTTTACAGTAGGAACTAAGTACGAATTACGAAGGAGACCTGATTCGCAGGTTCAATATATTTTATATCATTTGTATAAGATTTTCTTGTGCGGCGCTGAATGTTTTTGAATTTAAAATTTGTTTTTTTTTGTAAGTTTTTGATTTGAACCGCGACCGATCCAGATTTATTTATTTTATCCTAATTTCGCTAAACGCTAATTTCGTTTCATCAGCATCGTTTCGGCGTTTTAATTGAAGTAATGATGGGCGATTTTTGTAACTATTCAATTATATGTGATAATTCGCGTTCTCTAATTCAGACGGTTGAAACGATTTTTCGCCCTGTTTTGGAACGTTTTTTCCGCTAAATCAACCTGATTTGTAGCCATTCACGAGCCGGCGGCTGCCCGAAACGGGCATAAATGTATAACGAATAATATTTGTTTGCTTCTGTTCATTTTTAATGTTATACAATCGATTTATTTTTAAGCTGATCGATACTCATCGTGTTCGAATCAACGCACGATTACCGCCTTACCACTGCGAATTGAATCCAATTGAATTGATTTGGGCGAGCCTTAAGACGAAAGTTGCAAAACGAAACAGCACGTACAAGATTAAGGACGTTGAGAATCTCGTGAATGATGAGCTGCAAGCTGTAACGTGCGATCTTTGGAAAAAGTGTATTGAGCATGTTGTGAAAATTGAGAAGTCATACGATCTTTATTTGAATCACGAAAAAATTCCGGAACAAGTATCCTTTATAGAAACTATGCAATTTTTACTAAAAACCCACTTTTTTGAAATCAGCATATCCGAAAACCCCAGAAATCATTAAAATAGCTTGGCGCTCGAGTACTGTTAATTTGCTAATTAATCTCAAAATTATGCATTAAAAATTTCAAAACAAACAACATTCCGCGCGCAAACGTAACCACTTATGACAAAGCATGATGATTGTTTATGTGCGCGACAGCTTTAATCAATAAAATTTTGAATTTGTGAACTTTTCAAGTTTTTTTGATTTTTTACCGAAATTTAATTCATGGAAACCCAAATTAATTTACTAAAAATAAACAAGATGGAGCAATTGGAACTTATACATTAAACTATATATTATAGCCTAAGCCTAAACCTAAGCCTAAGCCTAAGCCTAAGCCTAAGCCTAAGCCTAAGCCTAAGACTAAGCGTAAACCTAAGCCTAAGACTAAGCCTAAGCCTAAGCCTAAGCCTAAGCCTAAGACTAAGCCTAAGCCTAAGCCTAAGCCTAAGCCTAAGCCTAAGCCTAAGCCTAAGCCTAAGCCTAAGCCTAAGCCTAAG
>JAQGBA010001021.1:0-19834 GCA_034698125.1 Prionchulus punctatus | reverse complement strand
GAATGTAAACCTGAAAAGCTATGCAGTAAAATATACAAACATAAAAAATGTTCTATTTAATTTTCCGCCACTGTATAGTTTCATTTCAACTAAAGTCGATTGCCAACTATATCTTATCAAGGACTATAGTTGATGTGCGCCTGTACATATTTGACATATGACGACAGTTGATTTCAGACTATAGTTGGTGTGTGACTAAAGTTGAGGTGGGTCAAGACAATTTGAGACGATTAATACGGACAATAGTTGCCGATGGACTATAATTGATGGTGAACTATAGTTAATATTGGACTATATGTAGCGCTGCCTCTTATGTTATCAATAGAGACGGACACTACTTTTGGATTGATGCGCAAGTCAGATAACGCGGACAACACTTTAATATATTAAACACAGTTCAACAGGCACTTTATTAATGGTAGAATGTAACAACACAAAAAGCACAAGTTATTATATTAAATACATATCTTCAACATGCCATCCACAAACGTTCCATCGTGAAGACAGTGACCCGATCTTGAGAATCAGCTTGTTTTTATATACTGTTTCCGTCCAAGATGTGTAGGCGTGCAGATAACTTTTTATAAGATGTTATAAAAAGTTAGTGAAACTGAAATTGTCTATGCCAACTTATGTGAAAAACTAATGCAGTAAAATATACAAACATAAAAAATGTTCTATTCAATTTTCCGCCACTGTAGTTCACGCGAGCCTGTATTTGATGACTAACTAGCGAGAAAGATCATCTCATCTCGTGAACAGTCAGCAATTCTGAACTTTATGAACAGTTTCTGCTTTATCATGTTTGTTTGCTTACAGGCCAATACCATAGAGCAACCATTATCATTTCAAAATTTTATTTTCGAATACCGTCATCAGTCTCGCTAATTCGCTAGTTTCGTTAACATACAACATAGTCGGGTTTAAACGTAAAACTATCCTTTTTACAAATCGGAACTGCTGCTCGTCGATTAAGCGACCAGCTTCTTCGCTAACTAGCGCATGACCGACGTAACTTATTTTAATTTATGCCGTACATCTGTATTTGTATTATTATTATTATTGTCAACGGGGCAAGTTAATTTTTTTAATAGCAGATCAAAGAAAAGCAAATTTGAAATGAATTTCAACGGCGACGAGTTTACTCTGGGCAGACCTTATCACTATATTAAAGAAAAATTTCCAGTCGGTCTCGGTCTTTGGCCCGGCGAATCGCTGACCAAAAATGTCGTCGAAACGCGCGTGGTAAATCACAATTTGCGATGCACTATAGAAGAGTCGTACGATAGCAACGACACCAAGCCGGAAATAAATGGCACGCTTAAAGTCACTAATTATGCAAAAGTATCTGGCAACAAAACGAACGACGTGAAAAAATCGACGAAGGAAATGAAAGTAACCTTTCGACTTTCGTCGACGATTTACTCAAAATCTTTGTCCGAAAGCCATTTCGCTGAGGAAAAGATCAAACTGCAACAAGTTTACGAAAACGATTCAGCGACGCACATCATCAACAAGGTGACCTTCGGTCGGGCGACGAGTTTCGTACTTACTTCGACTGTTGACGAATTAAATAAAACACTTTCGCAAGGCGGATCGGCATCTTTGGGAAACGCAAAAGACAAAGGTGAGAAGAGTACCGAAAGTGCTGCGGCCAGTGTAGCGGCTAGTGTAGCTAGTGTAGCGGGAGGAATCGGAGCACAACTGGCGCAATGTGGTATCAATATAGAATTCAAGAGCACGAACGTAGAAAAAATCTCACGCAGCGCGTTTACTATCAGTTCTGAAGGTGCCGGCGTGCCTGCGTTCGCGCGTACCATCGACGAAGTTGTTGATATGATAAAAAAGTTTGTCGATAAAGTCGATCCGGATGGAGACAAAAATCTAGCGCCGGTGAATGTCACGTTAACTTCTTTGGAAGAACTGAAAAACATGTCCGAGGATGACTTTCCAAACGTCAAGTCGAGCCTTACACAACGTTTTTTGCAATTAAATGATTCGCTGTTTGAAAAAGAGATGAAAGCTTATGTTTTGTTGCAAAATGATTCATACGAGAGTTTTCGTATCATTCGCGATCAGTTGAAAGCTTTTTCGACCAGCCTCTTCAAAATCCGAGTAAATTTTAATAAAAAATGGAAGAAAAAAGTGTCGGAGATTGGAGATCAAACTACCGATGATTCCGATTTAGACAATCTGCTTCAAAACGAATTCTATTCGTTGTTGAGCCTGGATGATAATAAGGTCGACAAATGGTTACGCGATATCGAATCCGAGTTGGTATTTCTCGAAACGACTGTGAAACATTCACACTGTCGCTTCTTCGACCCATCGTCGGAATTAACAAATGACCTCCTTCGTTCACACGATAACAGTCGAACATTATCTATGAAAATTTTGTTTGGCGAGGATCCATTATTAAATGCTCTGACAAATTTTGCCAAAGGTTTGGGAAATACTGATTTCTGGTTGCAAGATGAAACTGCCGGACGAAATTTCTTATCCAAAGACAAAAGCAGCCGAGATCTGGTAGCTCGTTATCGACAGTTCGTTGCGCAAAATGTTAATGAAACTGTGTCAGCCAATCGTGTCAATTATGTCATCGCATCTGAAAAAACATTGGATGCCGTCAGCTGCACGATCCATATTGTGGAAGCGGAAATTTCACCAAAATGCGAATGTTCACCATTCCGAATTCCATGCAAACCAATTTTGTCATTAAAGCCAAATTTATGTCAACGAAGTGTAACGGCGGTCTATCCTTCAATTGATTATTGCCAAAATGTTGACATGTTGTTAACTTGGCAATCTGAAAACGAAATGGCTAAAGGAAAACTTTTTGACATCTTGGTCATATTCAACGTTCCCGACATAAATTCTAAAGTTTCAAGTTTGAATTACTGCTTTACGACATACTCTACTTCCGATTCTATAGTGTACGCTATAGGTGAGCGCGAATTTCTCTGCATACCAATCGGTACTCATTCATTCCAACTGAAGAACTGTTTTTACAATGAAATCACAACGTATACGACGTCTTTTCAAATTAGAGAACGAACTGAATTTGGAAATTCAAAGTGGAGCAATAGTGTCAAAACTAATCATCTGGTTAATTTACGCATGTTTTATCAGCATTTCATAGCTACGTCGAAATTTATAAAGAACCCAGCTGTGATACCAGGTTGAAATATTAATTACTTTCTTTTCAATGCCTTTAAAAGTTTACTTGTTTTCGATTTTTAGCTCGTCTAACATGTTCTGCATGCGATGCTGTAATTGCGACGGCATTTGATTACGTTCAAGTCGATTTACCACTAACAACAACTGTGCAAGCTGTATATCGCATTTTCTACTAATTTGAGAATATCTTCCGTTTCAACATTAGGTCCATGTCCACCGGATGGTACTTGTATATAAATAATAATGGGACGGACGGAAGCAAGGCAACGAAAGCAAAAACGCAAATTTAGGGGTCGGGTGGCCTGATGGTTCAAGGAGTGTTCTATGTCGGTAGCAGTTATATGCGGCCGGGGTTTGATTCCACCAACGGGCGAAATTCTTTCGGTTGCAGTTATATGCACCTGGAATTTAACCTCGAGCTTGAGCATGCTCGTTAAGACCCCTGCTCCAGCCGATGCCCAAGGCTGCTCCAATGACCGTATGGGAGGAGACAAAAATGGGCGCCCGGTCGGGGGTTTGAACCCCGGCGCACCCCCAGTTCAGGGGACGCTTGGTGTTGTTAGAACGCCAGCACCACAGTAGCCCCCAATGAACGGATGGTGAGGGGGTGGAGGCTTCCGGCTGGGTAGACCTGGCCGCCAGGGGAACCTGGGAGGCCAGCGCTGGTGCCCGCCACTGGCAGAGGGGCACATGCACCCGAACCGGAGACCATTGTGGCGTTAGCGGGTAGTTCAATCTGCAGAGGGACACGCTAGAAGTCCTGCCGGACCTGCAGATAGCGCAGTGGGAGTCATGGTGATCAGGCAGGACACCCAGTGCCATAGTGGTTGGAGGTGTCACTGAGGGATATATTCCGCGGCGTACCGGATGTCCTGGTCAGCTTCCGGTCCGTACATAGTAAGACTGCTGGCTGGCTATAGGCAAAATCCCCACAGGCAAAAACCTGTGGGGGACCAAAAAATTTTAAAAAAAACGCAATTTCTTATGAAAAATATGTTCCTCGGAACGTGCTCATAGGAAATTTGTCTATCATCATTTGCTTATGGCCCTAATGAGATTGAACTTTCAGATTCAAGATGTAAGCAAGTTATTGCTGATGCAGGTTCTGCTTTCGGGTCCATTGTCGTTGGCGGTTGCGGCGGCTGCGAGCAAACTACAAAATGTTAATTCAAGTGGTAATTACCTTAAGGTTACTGATACTTTCATCAGTCGTAACCATTTTTTGCAGCTGCCAAAGCCGAGCCACAGGGAATGATCTTCACAGTTAAACACGCTTTACTCTGTCAAACGAAAGTATACCAGTAACATTTCTATTGTTTTCATTTACGCTCAAATAATAGATTTTAATTTCTCAAGATTAAACGTAAAAGTGAAACGTTCCCGGGGTTTACGTGTACGGACGGAAAATGCCCTGGGTGTGATGCCATTCTTGGACGGTAATACAGTTTACTTGAAATAAATACAAAAGTTTTACAGTTTATACTTGTACCTCTTTTATTACATAGATTTTATGAAAGTTCGAAAAAATTTAAAGATGAACCGGAAGTGACTTTTATTGGCCTTATGGTTGGCCCATTCGTTAAAGGAAAGAAGCAAGCATGCTGAAAAAAGGGAAAATTTCCGTGATTGTAAAAAATAAAGACTGTAGATGGTGAATATTCTGCGGTTTTTCAGTTTTTGTGGTGATCAGTGCATGTACATATGAAGTGAAACTTAGGAATTATTTAGCGGTCGAATGACTTCCAACAAGCACCTCATAGATATTGACTCCATAGACACACAGACTACAGTGAACTATGTAGAATCCACTCTACAAGTTAGCTAGCCGAGCGGAAGATAACCAGTGAATTACACAATAGTTAACTAGAGGTTTTAGCCAAAAACCAATTAAATGAAAACCAACTATAGACCTAAGTTCACTGTAGTGGTCCAAAAGAGAAACGCAACGAAATTGCTTCCAAATATTATTTGGGACAACTCAGCAAGCAGAGCCCATCCCAGACGACGACTTTAATACCAACTGACTAAAACAAGGTCTACCAAGTTCCGAGTCGAAAATTGTACAGACACATAAAACAACAATTTGTATGTAAATTTAAAAACAGCAGACAAAATAAAGGAATTTTCCGAAACAGGGCGGATTGATAAAAATAATAATAAACTTGTACATCATTTGATAAAAATATAACATTGAATTATAAATAAAACTTTAACACACAAATATTATGACTCATTGGATATGATGATTCATGATAAAACTAAATACATGACATTTACAGCCTCACACCAACCCTAAACAAAAATCATATAAAACGTTAGATAAATTTTGTATATAAACCAAAAATTGTGCAATTAAAAACATGGGAGTGGGAAGCAAAAAAATATTTTTTGCATAGTACACGAAGTAAAACATAAACAATAATAAAACACATTTTACTACAAATAATAATACTGATAAAACACCAAATTGAGCCATGGACCACTCTTACATGCCTTGAACTTGCGTCCTTGGTTTGCGACCAGCAGGCTTCAAATAATCTTCCAGCTTGTAACGACTTTGAATGATGAAGGTGATACAGATAAAACATGAAAACGATGAATGAACGTCCTCGGTGGAAAGTTTCTTCCTTCGGCCAACCATGCAGGGGATATCTAAACGGCGTCCATCAATGGACGAACCGCAGTCATGCAGCCTCGCTGACGGCTCGTGGCTTGCCGCATAATCCATTCCAGGCTTCAAACGGCCGTGGTCATGCAGACTCACTGGCTGCTCGCGGGCTTGCTGGAAATTTCCTTCCGGACTTCAAACAGCACCATCAGGCCACATCCATAGCCAGTTGATCAGCCCGACCTTGGTGTAATTGGTAATCGTGATCACTGTTGCGTAGTACGCGTCCTACCATCAGAATAGTAACACAAAAATGGCAGCACATCGTCGCGACACGAAGGCGCCCAAAGATCAAGCCGCCAATGTAGGGATCACAACTTTGGATACTCGCGATCCGAAGTACCAATCCCTTGGATTTCATGGCCCTCAGCCCTCCATGGGCTTATTTGTTCACCAATTTCAATTCAAACAATCACAAACACTTTACAAATCTAATGGTTCAGTCGACACTCCATCTTCTTGTACATTTCTCTTAATATAAAATGGTGTCAAGGAGGCTCGCATTTGTTCATACTGTTTCATCGAATTGTCGACAACCTTGAACCCGGTATTGAGTCCGCTAACACAATTGCCCGATTGCAAGACGTCCAGGTAGACTTCACGGGTCAGTTTATCTTTGTTCAAAGCTTTCGACATGCCTTTGCAAGATGCCTTGGTGTTGCCGTCCTTGCTCCAGTCGTAGTAAGTTTTACTACATAACGCCACCATGCCGTCACCTTCCCATTCGACCTTGAACAGTCCAGGCTTTCGTTTCGTATCAGGGCCTTCGATGAAATCTTTGACCAGTTCCCTGTACTCCTCGATATCGGCAGCAGTATGGATATCCTCCAGCGACTTGCCATCGGCGATGGCGAAGTAACAACTGTCAGTGTCCATCTCGATTAACTGGAACTTGTCTGAGTCGTGGTACTTGTAGAGGAAGTCATAGACAAATTCCAGCATACATTGCTTGGCGTACCAATACACAAAGAACCCGACCAGGCCCAGCAATTTGTACTCGATGGTTCTTTTGGACACGTTCATTTCGGTTGAGCTCCATCGGGCAGGCCGGGATGCGACGCTTCGAAATCATAGACGGCGAAATACGAATAATATCGATCATCCGCGTTGGTCTTTAATTGCAACGTGTCTTCCAATTTGTCGAACAAATTTTCCCGTTTCGAATAAGCGCCTCCAATATATTTATGCTTCACGCCCAGTTGACACGTCCTTTCATGCTTATTGTAATCTCCATGATGATCAAAAAATTTGCAGCAATTCTCGCACTGGTACTGATGGGCGAACTTGTTGAAGTTTGTAATCAGCGAAAAATTACCTCTATACAAGCAAAGGTTCATGGTTTCCTTGGTTTCCTTGGTTGCACCAATACCTAAAGAAAAAGGCTACATTAGTATTAAGAATGTCTTTAACTTCTCAGTTTTTCACTGACCCTTCTGCTCTAATTGAACCACTAGACCAGGGATCTCCAACCTATGGTCCGCGGGCTGCACAAAAACACGCCACATGCGGCCCATGGGCCGCAGTTTGGGGGCCCCTGCACTAGACTGTCGTCAATTTTCTCACATTCCATAATTAAACTTTGCAGCACCTCCATTTCGCCATCATCGTCTTCATCTTTGGCTATGATCGGCAATTCGTTTCTGGGAGTCAATGAATAGACATTAATGTTGAGAGCTGAAACGAGACATAAACTTAGGTAATAATAAAAATGTACATATACATTTTACTTACTTAACACTTGCTGCAACTCAGGCAAATCCTTCAAGGTAACCCCAGGAAAGTCTCGCTTGAATTTTTTAACACCGACATTACTGTGGATCCGCTTCAAATAATTGTGCAAAATATTATCCATTTCACATTCGACGCGACAATTGCCAGTTTTAAACGATGTATAACAGCGGAAGAAACACAAAAAGTCTTTATAGTCGTGGAAATGACGCAACAACTTTTTGTTGAGCAAGTAGACAAGCAATTCGATGGGACAACCAATCAAGATCAAAGTATATTTGTTCAATAAATCAATGTACATTCGCATATTTGTCACTTTCACCATCTGATACTTGGTATCAGGGCGAACCAACATTAAATGTTCTACGATATCCATAGAGTTCAATATTTTCGGGGCATCATCGACGTCGCCGGCTCGCGTGATAACTTGCGGCTCGCCCAACAAGTTTTCGTAATGATCAGAAGGCCAGTAGTACTGGAACCGGTCATCTTCAGTTTCAGGGGCAGTGTTGTCCAATATCGAACCAAATGTTATGCGGAGTTTGATTCTTTTGGAGGTTGGCAACGTATTTGGCGTATCTTCTGATGGCCTCGTTAGAAAATTCCGTCAGCCTCAGGTTGTATCGACGCAACAGCGGTTTCGTATGCCAGTGTTCCGTTCGAATGTCCCGCCAGTGCTTCTCGAATACCTCGTGCAGTTCCAGCGGAATGGCTGCAATCTCGTCGGCAGGTAGATCAACGAAATTCGGCGGATCCATCTTCGGCTTATAGGCTGGCTCAGCTGGGCGTTTGGGCGACACATCTTTGGCCACTGGTGCTTTAACGACACGGCATTCTTGACACGTTTGACCGGCGGAGGCTTGTTGACATCATGGACGGTCGAAATATGCCTCTTGAGATTATCATTATGAACAGTTCCGAACTTGCACCGTGAGGGCAAGGTAATTTTTGAACAGTTCCATGTCTCTTTTCATGGCGAACTAAGTTCCTTTGTTCGGTGACTTCTTCACAATCGTTGCATTTGAAGATCTGCATACTTAACAACAGTGTGTTTGAAAACTGAACAGTGAACTTTCAATAAACAGCAACAAGGATCAGCGAAGTCTAAGCACGCGACTAGTTGCTAGTCGACAGGTTAAGGATACTGACTGCACAAGCCTTTTAAACGACTGGCTTAGTCTTCTTCTTCGTAACATGCGTAAACTAAATTTGAAATTCATCGATTGTGTTTTCAGTCTGTTGATTGGCCAGTTGATTCATCTTTTCGTTCAGAAAATTTTTACTCTAGTTACAAACTCAAATCAATGCAAACTTTTCCAAACTTAAACTTTCCAAGATTTCCAAATGATTTACATCACAGTGAAGCATTTCTTGCAACGTGCTTGCAGGCTTACTACTAATTAATTAAGAATGTCTTTATAGTGTTTCTTTTCAGTAATAAAATCTGTTTCTCTGTAACTATACTTTTTCTCTACATGAAGTTGGCTCGTATTAAACTCCAGTCAAAAATTTTGTTTCATGCGTTGGAACCGAAATTTTCCGAGGATTCAAACTTATTGCATCAGTTTACAGGCAAGACAGTTTTATTTTCATACACACGGAAAAGCCGGATAAATTTTGCAAACTAATTGTAGATTGCATCTGTTTATTAACAATAACAAACAATTGGACACAAAAACCTACTAGCTGGTAAACTTATTGCAGATTGCATCTGTGTACAAGCATAAAATGTTACTTCGATTGCGATTCAATTCAAATCAAATTTATAACTCAATTCAATTCAATTCAAATTTACAACTCAATTCAAGTTTATTAGACTAATTAGTGACTAGCGAGTCGAGCGTAGCGAGACTCGTGTTCAAAGTCTTAAGCGGTCACACGTCGTCGGGTGACCTTTAAGACCAACCCCTTCCGCAGGAGGTGTGACGGAGGCTGATGCAACTTATGATTTCATTCCTTTGTTTTTATCAACTTCCTACGATTCATAATCTCATGATCTTTGCTTGCATTGAATCATGGTGATTTAACATTTCAACCGTTTCAAACACTTATTAAAAAGTTTCACTTCTGATCGTAATGTAGCCCATTGGTGCAGCCGTCTCGATTATGAGCAAGGCGCCTAACGTTAGTAAATTAAATTGAATTCATTTTGTTCAACTTTCGTTTCATTTTTATAATAAAATATTCCTTCCTTTATTCACAATTAGTAACAGGAAATCACCTCCATTACAGAGGGGCGCGCGCGAATTTGAATACGGTTACACTCTCGCAGTTAGTGATCCACATCAGCTTATAACTGCTAAAAGTTGCAGGTATAAACGGTTTCAAAACTGAATCTAGTTGCGATATGAATCTGAATATGGTTATGAATTTGGCGGAACTGATATAAGGAAATTTTGCTATAAGCAGCCTAATGATGTGCAGGTACAGACATACAGTAGGGGATGTGCAGATATATGTATGCTCATATTTGAATTTGGCGCCAAAAGTTTGGGCGGGAAAAGTAGGGTCGCTGAGATCAGTGACGTATATGGTGGTGACTCATTTCTCCTCGCTCCTCAGTTGGTAGATAACGGGATTCCTATACTACTATTATCGGTTATATCTTTTAGATATTTTCTCATGTGGAATGTCCCAAAACTGCAAAATATCGCAAATATTTTTGTAGATCAATTCATCAATTCCGTTTGGTACAAACGGACTGGTATTGTAACTCTCGATGAATATATGTTGACAATGTATCCATGATGCTGCGACAACGTCCCAGTGCTTTATTGCACGTGTTAGCCCCTCGATGGCTTTTAGGATATAACAAGCTGTTCAACAGCTCATTGGTCATTGGCGAAGGTCATGGTGCGCAACGTGACATGAGCTGAAATATACCTCCAATTACTTGCATGCAAGCTGCCACAAGTGTGGAAATTTCTGAGTCATTGGCTCAATTCCTGGCTAAAAAACCCGCGTATTCCTGGCTAAGATACCAGCGTATCTCGTTTTATAAAACGACACACCGATTTGATAAATAGACACACCGGCTCATAACGTCGAAACAAAAACTGTTGTTAGCAGCCGTACATTGATGCGATCGACAGTCTTCCGAAAATCAACATGAGTCTTTGTTATCTGTTAAAGTTGTCATCAGCGTTGCCCCCGACCGACGCTCGAACAAACAAAAATCTTATCGTAGCTAGCTGTAAAACTCTTCTCTCAAAACGTAGTCCCAAATAAAAGAACTAACAGACGCTAGATTTTGTTTTATTCGAGGACATTGTATTACCTGCTCTCTTTTTCGGGAAAAAATTTTGCAAATATCGAGCAACTGTTTTCGCCTGCACATATTCTTCTTTTGTGCAGTAGAATAAAACGGAAGCAGTCAAAGAACTTGAAAATACCATTTCAATAATTCATATATTTTCTCTTGTCATTTTCAGCCGCCCAGTCTGGCGGAGCTGCTGATTCTGGAAATAAAACGTCAAAATACCCACCAATTTTCTAAATGAACCAATTCGTATGACTGGAGAAAACAAGCAAGAATATTCGGAATAATTGTTACCAACTATTGAAAAATACTGGCCGCAATTTCGAACGAACTCATACAACAAGCGAGCGTTCAACAATGCATGGCAACCAAGGCAAATTTATCTCAACTTCAGTTTTGATTTTTGCAATTTTCATCACTATCATGAAGCTTAGAACTTTCTCACTATCAAAACACATCAACAAGAAATTACTTCCTTAGAGCCTTAATTTCATTTCAGTCATGTAGGCAAAAACTTTTTCGCTATCAAAACTTTCCAACCGAAATTTTATCGTCGCTCAACGTTCAGACCATTTTCAACACTCTCGCAAACCCAAAAATTTTCTTGCTGTCGAAACACGTCAAAAATTTAATTTATCACTGCTTAACTCCAGGGTACAGCAATTTTCACATCCAACTGTGAAGTTCAAAACTTTCTAACTCTTGAAACAAGCAAATCAATAATTTACAGAAGAGATTAAAAAAATTCCTATTGGTTAAGAATTTGATAATATGGGATTAGTAGAGTGATCCCAGCTTTCTAGTGTCCGCTTCATAGTTGTTTTACCTTAAGTTAATGTTTAAGGACTTAAATACCCACTCAAGCTGCTAAAACAGCTAAACAGATAACAGCTAAACGCCAATGAAGCGAATTTTTCATGTTTTAGTACAGTTGAGTATACTTGAGCATAAAATATGCACATACAGATTTTTCCATTATATATAAGTACGAAATGCCATCGACAAAAAACAGGTTACATGTATTGCTAATCTTGAAAACTGAAAATGTTCGTCTCCTCTCATGGATAAAAGGGCGACAATGCATGTGTCGATGTCGCGGGTGTTTGCCTTGTACCTCATCTATGTATATCGCTGTTCAGAAAAAATAGTTCGCAAGCACGTGCTAAATTGAGTTAAAGTTAAATTTAAAGTCAAGTTAAATTGAGATGTGTGAATGGAGTGTAGACTGTGCAGCCGCACGGGTCGGTCGGTTGCAATTTTCGCTCCACTGTTTATTACACCCTATATGGTCCGGTCAACTATATAGTATTTCAACGGCTATATTGTTCGAAAACAATTTAGATTCAACAGTTTATTGATCTGTCGATGTTTATTGATTATATCTCAAACGATTTTCGGTTGGTTGCTTGCGATTTGGTCGAAAAGTACGTTTTTTCGCGCGAACACTAACGATACGTGTGGCGAAATTCGAATTTGCAGAAAGAAAAACTTTGGTAATGCGTGATTTGGATACTGATTTCCGGCAATTTGGATACTGATTTCCGGCAATGACTACATTCTAATTAGTTTTGGGTTGGCGAAAACGAACTTGACGGCAGTTGATTTGGGTAGCAGCTTTTCGTACGACGAACGATGAGGATTGGGTAGTTTGATAAAGTGGACTCTTGACGCAAAATAATCGTCTTGTATAGCTGCTTTTTCCGATTTCCGTGTCAAGTTTGTTCGTTTCGAAAAGAAGATAGAAGACCGGTGATTTATGTTTGATTTTTCGATATAATTGTTGTTTCTTTTTTGTTCTTTGAATACGTTATATTCTTTCAGAATCTAAAACGTAATAAACTTAAACTTAAACTAGATGTGTGAATTCGCAGCAGGACATTCTTTTCGAAATTAATTTTTGCTTGAAAAAATGAAAAGTTCAGGGTTAGGGGTTAGCGCAACGCACACGTTGTTCCTAAAAGCGGAATGGAGAGAAAAAAGTCATTGTAGTATAATTGATCAGAGTGTCAAATGGGATATTGAAAGTTCTTTTTTTTTGAAGTGAAATGTGAATTTTATAACTTTACTCTGAGTTGCATTATTTGCCTCGTTTTTGTTAATTATGGTAAAACAACTTTCGGTGAAAATTAACTCAGTGTTCAAATTCGCTTCGAAAAAACCTATTAAACTTTTTCATGTTTTATCAATGTTTGCCAAACGGGACCTTCGGGAAACCGATAGGAATCGTACGAATCGCTTTTCAGTTCGCTACTGTAGCCCGGTGCCTTAAACATGAAACAAATGTTCGCACTGGATTCGTTCGAAATCGGGGTGACTTCGATTTTACCGTCGGTGCGACGTATCTGGCCGATTTGACGACCGCGGGATGGATGAAATGTTCATGGAGATGATCAGCGAATTCAACCATACTTTAGCAAAAAAAAGTAGTAAAATTCTGATTCCAGAATTTTGATTTCAGTTTCTTACACGTTATCGAACGACGGCGACACGCATATGTAATTGAACGCGGCCAAATGCGGAACCAATTCGCAAAGTCCGACGCCGCCGGCGTGCGGGCAGACTGGCACTAGAAACGATTCAGGTGGATTCAGAAAAGTTTCGCAATGGCGAAAACTGAAATTTTGTTTTGCGATTCGGATTTGGACAACGTACCTTTAAACTTCGCGGCTAAAAGTAGAACGGCGATGACTTCGTTGACGCCTCCCATGCGACAAGCGTCGATTTGGCAAAATTGCATAGCGTTGGATTGGAGGAATTGTTTGAAGAGAATTCGATTCTGGCAATGTTCGCCAGTAGCCACGCCGAATCCGAGCTTGCGCACAGCCTGAAGCGGGCGAAAAGTTAAAAAGTTAACATTCGTGGTTGTTTTTTGCCCGGACCGTGCTAATTTTTTGATGGCCCAACACGTCGTCGGGACTCGTCGGCTCTTCGATCCACAAGGGTTTATATTTAGCCAGATCGTTCATCCAACGAATCGCTTCGTCGACGTCCCACACTTGATTGGCGTCCATCATCTAAAACCAAAAATATTTTCGCGAAGCGATTTTTGGAGCAATTCAAGAAAAATCTGACTAGATTTTTGTCGTCGCCGATTATCTTTCGTATCAACGAGGCTCGTTTACAATCGTCTTCTAAATGGCAACCGACTTTCATTTTGAAACTAAATAAATTCAATAATAATATACAGCCCAGTCGCTATTTGCGTCCCAACGTTTGTCACTGAAGAACTACAGTCGTCATACTAAACAACTATTGACCATAGTTCTTGAAGAACTATAGTCAAGACTGAAGTAGTACAAACTGCATGAAAATCTTTATAGACAGTGATTATTGCTTGAAGGCAGAATCAACTATCAATATAGGATGAAAATGAAATAATATTCAGGAAGCAATATCTTAATTTGTAGTACCTCGTCCATCCTTCTTTCAATGCTTTTTCGCACAGCTAAAAAATAAAAATTAGCGTTTTTCAAATTATCTCAAACAAATTTTCTGATACCATTTTTATTTTTTCGTCACTATATCCCATCCAACCGACGGACGTTATATAAGCTGGTATTCCATGTTCCCTAATGAACTTTTCTGAAAAAATATACTTTTAATTTTTTTTATTCGGGAGCAAAATATGCAAACCTCGTTCCGCAGTGGTCGCTCGATTCTTTTGCAATATATCTGAAGTAATTACGAATAATGATTTGACTCGAAAAATTCAAATCGAGTGCCGAAAATTGTACCTAGGGCTTCATCTTTGGTCAAAACGTCGGATCTAAAATTATTCTGCAAATATAATTTGAGAAACGGAAAATTCATTGAATTCTTACAAATAACGAAAATCTACCAGATCAATTATTTGCTTCGGTTCCTAAAATTTACCACATATTAAGGAAAATAAGTGCTCATTGAAGCAGAATTTTCGCTTACAAGGTCGACCAATAGTTTCCAAACTGGCTAAAAACAAAAACATAGCGTGTAACAGCAATTTTACGGTTTTAATTAAAAAAGTTAAAATTATATTTACTTTGTTTTCAATTTTTGCCCATAAATCCCAAATTGCGTTTATTATTGCAGCTGTGGCTAAATGTATCGCTCCCTTTTCCGGTCCCAACTGAAATAATCCAAAAATTTTACAAAAGTGGAGGAAACTGAAAACATAGTTGCCAAACTACAGTACCCAACGCAATTGACTTTCATTGGACAATGATTTACAAAAATCGCCGAAATTGTCCACAATTTGCTTCAAATTTTTGTTTTTGACCAAAAAACACAACGATTCGATGGCTTTTACGACTAAAAACTACCAAAATTTTGTTCATGACGATTCAAAAATGGATTCATGAAAGTGTCCATTGCAAACTAATTTCGGCACTTCACTTACCAACTTCGGTGCCTCTTCCGATCGTGAAAGTAAACCCATGCCCTTCGAATTTCTGATTGCCGGATGTTTTTAGAATCACGTAAGCCATTGAATAATTTGGATCTTTGTGCTAAAAATAGAAACAGCTATTAGAGTGCAAGACACCAACTATAAAAAATCATTTCGTTTTCGCTGTTGGCTAGCGGTCTTCTGTAGATAATTTTAGCAAAATATTCTGCAAAAAGAAACCAAATAAGATACTTACCACGGCATCGCTACCATCGTTTGTCAAAGAAGTCGGAAATCTTATATCCTCGATTGCCACATCGGTAATTGTTAAGTTGCTGTCCATGGTGGTAAGAATAATTTTCGTCTGGTTTCAGTTTCACAGATGCAAATTTTAGGCGTGTTCTGATTCTCGTTTGCTAGCTCCCGTTTCGATAACAGAGTTGGTTTTTATGTAAACATAAAAGGTCTCCATTGCTGAAATTCTACACCCTTTGATTTGTTTCTGCAGCTGCATATCGAGCAAACTTTTGCAACAAGCCGACGTCGGTTAGTCTCAATCAGATAGCAGTCGCTAACCACATCATCAAATTGATCATATCTTGACACTAATCAAATGAATCAGAAAATAGATGGCTTACATAAGTTTCAAGCATATTTTATCGTGTTTTTTTGTTTCTTTCAATGTTTTTATTGAAACCAGACGACATTTCGTAAATGACGTAATTTACGAACGAAAATCTAAAATTAAAAACAAACTATTTCTTCGATAGAAAATCGAGGCCTCGAAATAGTTTACAGCCACCAACAAGAGACGGAGGACCGAAGTCGTTGCACGAAATTGTTTAAAATTCTCTGACGTCAAAAGACTCTGGAAAATCTTTGTAATAAACAAGAAATCTTTTTCAGAATGACGGCCGATGACTAAGTTGAACTAGAAGCCTGGCTACATAGGCTAGAAAGCAAATTTTCTCGAGGACGAAAAGCTTTTGTTTGCGTGAGTGAGAATAAGAGGAATATCATCGTCGGGCGAACTCTCAATAGTTGCTCAGTGTTGGTTTGAGAATTGAATCACGAAATTGTCATTCGCACTTAACAAAAACGGTTAGCTTATCATTTTGCTCGTCGCCATGGATCGCAGTACAGAAATGGAGCCTCACGTGGAAGATTCCAATTTAACTCAAATCGTTAACGAAATACTGAAATTTCTCATGTTGAAACGCGGCGGATCGTTGCTCGTTTTGGGTGGTAAAAGTTGGAATTTCGGTCGCGCCATATGGCAAACGTCGTCGGCGCCCAATTGCGTCTACGCCGACAGCGATCAACCGTCGTTGGACTCGGCCGACGAGGACGAAGCGCTGACCGTCGCTTGCGATTTGACTCAAAGCGAGGACATCACCAAGTTAGGCAAATACGACGGAATCGTCGCCAAAGACGCTTTAGAATTCAACACGGAGTCGCTCGCCGAATTTTGCGCTTCGTTGCATAAAATTCTAAAATACGGCGGCAAAGTTGTATTCGTTTGTCGGCTCAATCCGACATTGGTGTTGCCGAAGACGGTGCGCGACAATTGGCAAAATTCGATGCCGGACATCGATAAAATCGCGCTCGAAGCCAAAGAATACGATTTGAGCGTCGATTACAGAAATTGTCGATTTCAAGTGTGTATGGAGAAAGAGAAATACGAGAAAATTCTCTTACGTCGCCTCTGGCCGTTTATGCAAAACGTCACCGACGCCGACATCGACGAACTTCTATCGACTTACCCAGAACTGATTCAATTCGAAGACAAAATGGATTTAATTATGTTAACGAAAGAAATGCTCGACTAACAAATTGGCCAGTGAGAAACTCAATTCTTTGTAGAGTAATATTCTTTGGACTGTAATATTAAATTTTTATGTATTTCAAAGTTAATACTATGTATTATTATAATTTATTTATTGTTTGAAGTAGAAAGAAAACAAATTTCCAACGTAACCATCCTTGTGTACAGATTCGTAATAATGACAAACACTTTACACTGTTGGTTAGTTTCACTTTGTAGCTTTGAAAACTTGGGAAAAACTTCTGAAAACTAGCTCGTCAGCTTACAGCGTTTCAAGACAAGAAATTTGTTTTCTGAGTAAGATTCTTTGTACTGGGGATCATTTCTATGCTCATTGTCACATTCTTCGGGCAAGAAATGCAACAGATGTCTTAAAACGTATTGCAAAACAAAATATCTGTCGTGGGACGCTCAATAAAACTTACTGTAACAAATTGTTCGTGAATCCCAACCGATTTTTAGTTTTGGAGGGTTCAAACGAGTCAAATTCTAGAATGATGCCAGAAATGACCGAACAAGTAAGCAAATAACGAAATTATGTTTTAAAAATGCAAATTCATCGTTAAATTTTGCAGACGGGTGGCTTTTCCGAAGAAGAAGTGCGAAAAATCGCGAAAGAAGTCTGAAAATCAAAACTTCGTTGTTTTTTTTTGTTTTTAATGAAATCTTTAATGCATTTATAGCAAGTGGATTTAGTTTTGGAGTCGAAAAGTTATAATCATAGTCAAGTCGGTCAATGGACATCGTCGATAGTCGAACAAACCCTGGCGCAATTGACGAAGCTTGGAAAATCGTATAAATATATTGGTAAGCTACCGCAGGCGCCCCTAGTTAAAGTTAATTAGACAAAATTTCAGTTGTATTTTTTTGTTTTAGTTCATTGTGTTATAATGCAAAAAACTGGAGCTGGTTTGCACATGGCAAATTCATGTTACTGGGATAATTCCACGGACGGTAGGAAAATACACTTTTTACAATTATAGCTCCGCTTTAGTGAACTATAGTTGTAGTTCTGTGATTTGTAAAACAAAAATAAATGAAAAACAAATTTCAGTCACTGTTTCACAAATTTGCTTGTTTCAGGCAGCTGTTGTTACAAATTGGAATCGAATAAGACTATGTATTGCGTCGTTAACATTTACGCTTGCTCCGTTTGATAATTCCGCCTCATTCTTTCTT
Organism: Prionchulus punctatus; assembly: GCA_034698125.1. NCBI lineage: Eukaryota > Metazoa > Nematoda > Enoplea > Mononchida > Mononchidae > Prionchulus > Prionchulus punctatus. The sequence continues at coordinate 1,635 of JAQGBA010001021.1, read as the reverse complement.
GGTGTTCTCATAACTTTTTTATCGGTTCCTGTTTTTTAATATTATTTCTTATATAATTTATCATTCATAAGCGATTCTCGGAAGGAACCATGTTGGATGTTTCTTGTTTTCCTTGACAAACGCAATTTTGTTTCATGTGACTTGAGGAGCTTTTTCTCTTATGAGAGAAAAAAACAGGATTATTATTTGTTTTCGCTGTGTATGTGTGAAGTTCAGTTTATGTTTATTATTATATGTGCTTTAAAAATAGTAAAAAGATTCTTAAAATAGCTAAACGTGCACAGTATGTGTGTTGGAAGCTCGTTTCCTAGATGGGCACCTTTATAAAATTGTGCAGAAAACGAGCTAGATACAATTATAAAATAGCTTGATATTGTGGCAAGCTGTAAAAGTTTCTTTATTCATTGACTTCCCGTTTCACGGTTTAGAAAATGGTTGCATGCCAAAAAGTGAAAAATAACAATTTCGTGGGAATAAATTTGTAAATATAAATCATTGGTCAATGTGTCAAAGCACCCAGAGAAAAAGTGAATGTAGAGAACAAGACAATTGAGAAAGTTTACCGATTTACTGTTGGTCACCTGCGAAATGAGTCTCGTTTATTACGACCTCACTATCAACTATTTGTGTGTCGCCCATGCGCGCTACACTTCACCATTGGCGACCTAACGGCGTCAATATTTCAGGTTTTAGTTACCATGACTTAGAAAAGCAACTCCCGTTCCTCTGCAATCTCGAGAATATCTTTCGCCTTTTACTAAAGATAGCTGTGCAGGGGAGCGCTTATGAGTAACCATTGAATATTTTGTGGCTTAGCTTTTACTGAGCTAATTTTCCTCCTACTTTTTTTTCTGAACATTTGAACGAACAAGAAAGCAGGTTTATGATATGCTTATATTAATTCATCTCCACTCCACAACAACAGTTGATCTCAGACAACGTTCTTACAGTCTGAAACAAACGACACATTTTTTCACAAGCATTTTTTCGTGCGACATTTGCCCGAGAAACATCTGTTATCATTGTCGCAATCGCCACCAGTTCCGACTTTACTTGATACCGGGCTTTCTGCTGCGCAAGTCTTGCCACCTATGCAATAGCCAGAAGCGCACATACTGTCGACGCTACAACTTCCACCAGTGCCAACGAGACCAGGTTGCTGACTTTCGATAGCGCACTTGTTTTTAACGCAGTTGTTACTGGCGCAATCGTCAGCCGTGTTGCAAAATCCGAGAGAACCAACTTTTCCAGGGTTGTAAATGCTGTTCGTCGAACACACGTTTCTTTTGCAAACCGATGAAAAGCAGTCATATTCACGACGCACGCACCTCCTTGAGCGACGTCTCCTGATATGTCGGTTTTACCTTTCACGCATTTATTCTAACTGCAATAATTGGAATAACACTAGCTACTGTCCATTAGAGTAGCCAGTACCACCAACTTTAACCTGCGTCTTACTATCGACTGAACATTTGTTTTTGTAGCACACATTTGAGTAGCAACTTTCGTTAGTCATACAAGCGCCTCCACCACCGACAAGATCTGGAACTGGGCTTTGACTTTGTTATAGCAGACTTTCGAGTAGCACTGGTCGTTGGTGTCGCAATGTCCCTTCTCGCCGGTTTTTCCTTGCGC
>JAQGBA010001020.1:0-19844 GCA_034698125.1 Prionchulus punctatus | reverse complement strand
TTAAATTTTATTCAATTCCGATCAGTATTTATCGAAAAAATCGATTTTAAAATTGGATAGGGAATTTTGATACACCCAGTACAGTCCCAATCAAATCTCTCGATGTTCTGAACGACTTCCAAGCGCAACAACGAGACACGGCCAGTCTCCATGTCACATTTAAGCAAATGTAGATAGTTATCCTGTTGATGTTTACATTTCAAATGACCATCAAATTTTCTGATGACAAGGATCGAAATCGCGATTTGCGATGAGCATTGATTGAGAGCGAATTCAAAATGAATATAGCCAGTATAATGGGCGTCAATTGTATTGTTTTAATGACATCTACCCTTCGAAATGTAGTATTAAATTTAATTATTTCAAACAACATTACCTTCTCCGATACAGGTGGTTGGACACGAATTCCATAAATTTAGCTTTTTCCAACAGTTCATATTCCATCTCGCGTTCGCCTAGCCACTTGATGAATTTTTTTAATGAGTAAACACGAATTTCCGGAACATGTTTGCTGAATGGTTCCACAACAAGTGAAACATGCATTTAACATGAGTAATTTTGTGCTTATTAAATGGGCCATCTTGTTGATGCACAGGTATTCCGTCGATGTAAAACGAATCTGATTACTAATGTCGCTCATTCAGCATTCCCAGATGTTAAAAACTGGACAGCAACCTTAAGCATGGTTCCGATCTGGGCCTTCGACTCACACCAAGAAAGTCGTTTGCTTGATTTGTTTATGAAACTTTTGAGACCAAACGTTTCCCAAACCTCACTATCCTGCCAACCTTTATGAACTTGCCTCAAATGAACCGTACTCGCTCATGAACTATTCTCCATTGTAAACAAGAACGTGCAAATCGCAATAAGATGTTTGTTTTTTTTTGTAAGAAGTTACTTAATTACTCAATGAGCGCCAAAGTTGTGTCCTTGCTGTAACTGAGTTGTGAATATAATTTTGTCACAGTGTGAAGAGTTAAACTGGCGAAAGCTCAAAATTTTAGCTTGTTGTTGTTGTTTAATTTGAATTTGAATTTTGATTTTGCCTATTTCACTATTAAATTTTATCAAGCACGGGTCAAATATGTCGTCACCTTAAAATGACGCAAATGCTGTACGATTGATGTCATCTCGCATTTACACACAAAATTCACTGATGCTTTTGGATTCCGATTTCATTGAACTATAATCCAAATCATTACAGTAGTACTTATTTCAAGCTACTTTACATTAAAAAGAAATTCTGTGTTCGTGATTAAAGTTACACGACAAAAAAGCAGCGCCAAAATGATTGCACTTTCCGTTTTTACCAGCTTATAAGTCGCGGCTTATAACCGAAAGGTGCTCCATCTAGGTGCGGCGTATAAGCGGGGACCGCTTATAAGCCATAGGAAAATGAATTTTCAGCTCAGTTGAAGTGGGGCTTACAAGCGGGGGCGGCTTATAAGTGAATAAATATGATAAGTATTACATCTGCCAATTTTTTTGAAACTGCAGGTATATGTAGTAGTTCAAAATGGACAAGAATAAAAAAAACACACATTATCCACAGTTATTTGTAAGATTATCCGTAAGATAATAACTATCCTTTATTTATCAGACTGATAATTAGGTTTCACTTTTCTTTGAGGAGAAAAAGCTTCATTTCTAAAACTTCAGCAAAAGTCTAAGCAGCCATCGGGAAAACAATCTGCAATATATTTATCACTGTAAAACGAATGCTTGGAGTGTCACGCAAGCGAGCCATTCTGCGTGCAGGCAGGTGTTGTCCTCACTTCTATAAAATGAAAGTGGATGTGTGGTTGGCCAGACGCGTTAGTCCATCATTATTTCACCACAAAGGTGTCGATTCACTTTGATGAAAATCAATCAATCGATAAAACGTTTACAATTTATCGAATTCGTTAGTGGCCAGCATGGGCACTCAAATTATTTTTTATGTGATTGAGTTTGAGTTAGAGTGAGCACCTTCTCAAAAATTTGATAGTTTGATTTTGAGTGATCAAAAATTTTTCTTTTGATTGAGTTTAAGCGAAAATTTGATTGAGTTAGCACATACACACATATATTATACAGTAGTGGGCAAACACATTATAGCAACAGTTTAGATACACATAACGTTAAAACATAAGCATTTATTTCAACATCAACAAAAGACATTGTATTCATTTCAAAGCGCTATTAACACATTGACGACAATGCTCGTTTTTTGTTTTACGGCGCGTGGGACAAACCTATTTTTTATTGTATACTAGTGTGAGTCACTGGTGATTCACATTGTCCCACACGGCCAAAAATATGTGAGTCACCAGTGACTCACATTGTCGTCAATGTGTTAATTGTTTTTATAATCACCTGCAATTCCAAATTTTCAGGCGACAAGTGACTGTGCATTTCAGTAGATAAAAAACCAGCATGCGAAAAGATAGACTCAACGGTTGAAGATGAAGGTTGAAGATCAAATAATCGAATGTAAAATCACTGAGCAGCGGATAGGAAGTTTGATGTTGCCAATACTCGACTGGATCCACATCTTCTTTAAATTTTTTATATAAAAATGCAATTAATAACTTTGTATTTCTTCAGTGGAAACAGAGACGTGAAATCCTTGAAAGAAAAGTAAAATCTTCTAAAATCAAATAATTCTGGTTTAGTGCACTTTGTGGACAACCTAGGTAGATATGTCATAAGCATCTTTCGAGTCCTTGTGAACGCCAAATTTAAACTATTTGATTTACTCATACTCAATCCGAAAACCGAATATTTTCATTGAGTTTGAGTTTTTGAGTGAGCAATTTTGAAATAGTTTGAATGAGTTTGATTGATTAACTATAATTCCAAAACAGCGACTTTTGATTTGATTGAGTTTGAGTTTTGGTTGAGTGCCCATGCTGGGTTAGCGCGGCTGTATTTCAGACCATTTTGGACTGTACTATCAGTTTGAGAGATGTTCAGTAGAGAAAGTCAGAAAAATGCCGTTTGGCTGATCGTTTGTAAGCATCAAATATTGATGAATGATTGAATCAATTTGAAGAAATTTCAAAAGTCATGTTGTTTTTATGCGTAACATCGTTTGGTAATGTGCAAAAAGCAAAAATCTTCAAAAATCATTGGTTTGGTAAAATCGATCACGTTCATTTAATAATAAAAGTACAAAGAATTTTTGTATACGAGTCGAAAATGATATAAATTCTATGTATTTCCTGCTATCCATGATTTATGTTGTCTCGGTCTATACAGATATTCATGTTCAAAGTGCGTGCCCATAATTTTTCAATGCACAAAAAAGTCTCGTCCAGACAAAGTAAAAATAGTTAACAGATAAAGATTTTTTTAATCGATAGACCCCCTTCCAATTTCAGAAAAACTAGCAAATTTTATGCAAAATTTCCACATTTTCGCTGTTTTTGTTGTTTGATGTGCGGGCAATAAAAGGTAGTCAAAAGTGTCAAAGATACAACATTTATATCAGGAGATCATTTGATTCGGACAGAAAAATGATGAATTTTATTCGATATCGTTCGATTCAGATGCAACAGATTCTTTGTAATGTCTACCTGAAATACCAACAAAAGTCTAAACGGACGACATCTCATCTTTTCGGACAAACGAATTTTTGGCGCCAATCTACGATTTTCGCTGATAGACGTTTTCGACAGTGAAACGAATGCCTGGAGGGAGACTAGCAAGCCGCTCTGGGGACAGGGAACCGTGGTAAAATGAGTTCATGTTAATAAAAGTCGATGAGCACTTTTACAAATTGAAATTAGATGTGTGCTGCATGCACGCACCAAATTGTGTGAAGCTGACGGTCTTAGGCGACAGCGGCGTTTGGCAAAAGACAGAATTAAATTTCTGCACATTTTTTCTTTCATCAATCCACAATTTTTGTTGATATATATTTCTGACTGTGAAGCGAACGCTTGGCGGGTGGTACAAAACATGAGCCTGGCGACAGGGAACTGTTGGTTATATGATAAGTTCTTGTTGCTAAAAGTTGACGAGCACTTTTGTAAAATGAATGGAAATGGATGTGTGTGCTGCATAAAAGCCTCAAACTGAATGAAGCCGACGATCTTAGGTGACAGCAAAATACCGTGGGAAAATTTTTGGAAAAGACAGAATTAAATTTATCTATGTTTCTCAAATTTCTTCAATAACAAGCCCAATGCAGAAGAATGCAAACTTGTTTTACGAACCAACATGGTTGCAAAAAAAAGAAAGCATGAAGGAGTTATCAAGAAAAACCAGCTCTAAAATTTCATTAAAACCCAATAGGCAAATAACGCAAGCAAGTTAAAATCAAAAATGTGGAATGGTAATTACAGTATGGGTTTTGACACGAAAATGCAACCATCGAGCTCAAATCGTTATTGTTTCAAAGAAAAATTTTACATGTGTCTTCACATCCCAGGCAATTTTACTCATGCTTCTTTTTATGATACATCATGTAACTACAATTTATCTGTGTACATGCTACTGCCACATGGACGACAGAGTGAAATGTTTCTCACTAAAGGTCATTTTGTTATTCTTTAGTGATTGAACCAGTCACAAACCCATTCATAAATTTGTTTTATTGTTGGGTGTTCGACGAAAGTTTTACTTAAAAACTCGTGGCATTTTTATGCAACGTGTTCTTGATTTATTTGGCGAATTGTCGAAACTGGTTCCACACTTTAAAATGCTTTTCAGATTTTTTGTTCCGTTTAGTACGTAACGGAGGCTTTTGCTCAAATATTATTTGTTTGTTTTTTATTCTTTTTTGATTAGTCTTTTGTGCAATTACTGTTTCGACACGAGCAGAAAATCTGACGGATGGAATATATTTCGGTTGGTTTGAACGATCTGAAACTAGTGAAATGTAAATTGAATCTTTAAAAACAATATTAAAAAAATATATTCAGTTTCGAACCTAACAGACCGACCCCATCGTCCGCAAATGATTCGAACAGCATGTGCGCATGGAATTGTATCAAAGACGCCAAAAACAAATACAAGTCGTCAGGCAACTATCGGACTCGATTAGAAACAAAAAATGGCATATGCAAGTAAGTTAACGAACACTTTTGAAGAATTTTCGACTATGCTTTTATTTTAGAATTGTCCATGACAACTTTCCACAACTTCCACAACTTCCACAACTTTCCATGCACTTCTGTCCATAATTGTCCATGATGGACAGAAGTGCATGGAAAGTTGTCCGAGTTCCACAGTAAAACAGCAGTTCGTTTTTAAATCCGAATACGATGCGTTTTCTTGCAATCCTCCGCAAATCAATTTCGAACCAAATCAAGCGAATGTCAAGGGATGATCGACTTTCAAAAAATTTGCTGAACTACATTTCTATAGTTAATGCTGTTGTTTACAGGAATAAATCCATTTTGCAAAGTTATAACCATATAAATCACTTTTAAGTTCAAATGCTAAATGTCAAAATTTGTGAAGCCATTAATTTACGTAACCAGCTGATTTTGGAATGTGCTGAGAGATCAAAAAAGACAGCTGTTGACTTTTCAAGCTAAACTCTCTCGTTAAGCAGCATTTTTCGGCTTTCTACGTTGTTAAAATATGTTCTTTATTTTGTTGTTTTGATGGCTAAAATGGTGATTTTGTTGAATTATTTGAGATATTTTTCAATTTTAGCCGTTTCAACAGTTTTATCTATTTCTGTTGTAACCGCTGACAATGAAATTTATTTTGCTTCCTTCCAATCTTCTGGACCTGATGGGATGTACAGTATAAAATTTCAATTAAGTTACTGTACAGAACTATAGTGAATAAATTTAAAATTTCAGACGGTCCTTAACTGTAACAAATGATTCTTCCAGTCGGTGTGCTTGGAACTGTATTCGAGATGAAAGACGAAATAGAAAAATCAACCGAACTATAAAACACGATTAGAAACCATGCTAGGAGACTGTGGGTACGATAGAAAATAAATTTACCCTTAAAAACTCATTAAATTGTGTTATAATTTGTTTTTTTTAGACTCGTTAGCGACGTTTACTTTTGTTTGAAAGCTTGTCAGTCGTCTACAATAAAACGACAGTTCCGTTTGAAGACAGAGTTCGAATCATTTATTTTGCGGTCCATTTGAAGCCAGCGACAGCCAGTGAAATTTTTGACAATAAGTTTGTTTCGTTTATTGTTTTTCATGTCAATTTATGAAATTGACTCTATTTTGAATTTACAGTAAAATTTTAATCGTTAGGTTTGCTATTCGCGTTAACTTCACAAAGCAACTTTTCATGCAAAATTTTAGTTTTCCGTACGTTTGACCCGTGGAAAGTCGTTTCGGGTTTTTGTTTCAATTTTATGACTCGAAAATGTTTTTGATGCTTATTAATTTGTTTTTGGCTTTGATTTGCTCGTCGATTTGCGTCGAAATTCCGACCGTGGCGCCGCTGCCCTCGGACGCGGAATTCAAAGGCATTTTAGGAAATTATTTAAATTCTGAATTCAGCAAATGTCGAAAGTACGCCCGTTGCGTCGACTACGATCCGACATACGTGAACACGATTGTGAAGTATTTTTGGCCGGGCGACATGCTCGAAATCGAATGTCTGTTTTGCAGTAGTTCGAAATTAATCGAACAGACGCCTAAAATTTGGCGTACGATGTCGATTCGAGAAGCTTTCGGTTTCGACAAAACCGGTCTAAGGCCGGATTGGGTAAGATATCAGCGATTCCCATTCTCACAGAGCCTTGATTTTGCTAGCTAAAACTGATCTTTGTTCATTTTCAAGCTAAAAACCATTTTTTGTCATACTGCAGGTTAAAAAGTGATTTTGGTTCATTTTACAAGCTAAAAATTGATTTTTGTCTTTCATTTTTCAACAACCTTATAGATTGATTTCTGTTGTCCATTTTAGAGCCTTAAAGTAATGATTTCTATTTTAGCGATATCTTGATCCTAAATCGCGACATTGGGTCAACGTTGCGCAATTCGCCAAAAATGTTGTTAATTTACATAGTCAGTCGCAAAATTCGTGGGTGCTGTTTTCCGAAGATCGTCCCGTGCCGCTATTCTTTCAACGAGACGGCAAGTTGATCATCGTTAATCCCGGTTTGGAAATCCAAGGCGTGTACAATTGCTACGAGCGCGCGCACGATTTCATCGAAGTAGTTGTCATTTTGATCGCGATGGCTCCGTTAACGCAAATGCCGTGCCGTATAGCGACAGAAGCTAGCAACACGAAAATTTACGAACAGAACCTTTCATGCAGTTGGCACGAAGGGCAATATTTCCGCTACAGCAATGTGCTCCATTTCGTCTACTACAACACTGTTTGGCACCATCGGTATTTTCCGGTGCGAGGAATGTTCGAAGAAATGTTTAAATATCCGCACGCCAAAGAACACCCGAAGCAGCCGGAAATGTTCACGAATCCGATCGGACCGTCGCAGCTCAATCTCGATGTGTATTTCACGTGGACGGAATGGACCGAATGTTCCGCTTGCCGACCGTACAGGGGTAAAATTTATCATAACCGTCTCCGCGACTACAGTGGATGCCCGAACGCGAGTCTTTACTTTAATTCAGGTTGGCAAACGCGCGACGGCCATTGCTATTTTGGCAAACGCGACGTTAAGACGAACGGTCGTGCAACCGGGCTAATCACATTTACAGAGATGGTGACCGAGCCGTGGTGCTGTTACGTCAACAGCCCGCTCTATTGGCACCATAGTTCACCATTTTGGAATTATTACCTCTATCAGCGACGCTCAATCAACAGGGTTGGTCCGAATGGTACGGGTACACTACAACTCGAGAAATTGAACGACGTACTGAGTGATACCGATCTGCCATTTTACAAGACCGGCATACGACTTCATTCGGCGTTCATGTTGGACGTGCTCTGCGGCCAGGGTCGCGGCATTCAGTACGATAAGCAAGAATACAATTGCTTGCGCGATTGGCTGAAGTTGGTTTTCATGAGTATTCGCCGTCATCCGGGCGACAAAAGCGTACCGCGTAATCGTCAACGGCAAACGAACACGCCGAATGAATACAAAAAAGTCATACCGTGTTTCGACTACAAAACGTGGGACGATTCGGAGTTGAAGTTTGGGACGGATCACGAATGGGATTTACAAGCGGGCGTCGCCGCCGAAATCACCGGCGGCTATTACCTGGACTACAGGCAGTGCACGCGAAACTGTCCAAAACAGAACGATCGATTTCCGAATTACGCTTGAAACGTCTTTGTCCATGCAATTGTGAACTATGAAAGTGTCGTTTGTGTTTCGTTGAGTAAACTCATCTCGGCAAGCTACTTTGCTAACGAGCGGCGATGTTTGATTATTTCTGCACTTTCTTTTTTTTAAAAACTCAGAATTATTTTGTTTCTTCCGGGCGAAACTGTTTTTTTCCAACAGTCGGCTAGCTGACTTCGTCGCTCATTCGGTAGCCGAATGCGAAGTCTAGAGTTGATAAATTTTGTGAATGTGCGTAATCCCGAGAGGATTAACGTTCGGTATTTAAAAACTGGCGAAGGACACCCCAAAGGTTTTTAGCCTATGTCTGTAATGTGTTTATCACATGTTCTCTCGCCCAACATCACCAGTGGCACGCTCTTACAAACGTGTAAACAAAAAGGCCCGAGTGCGAAAACTTTTCGAAAGTGCAAATCTTATAAGCTTATCTCGCGTACTACGAGAGACAGAGAGAGAGCGGCGAGTGAAAATGTTTGTCTGAAAAAATTTTCAGCTCGTATGCCCCCACCAGCCAGACGGGTTCGTAATAGAATTTTAATAATATTCATCCTGTACACTTCCGCAAGCTGAAATCACAACAGGCAGCTCTCTCACCCCTCCTCACCTACCGACTCATTACCCTTCCGACGCCCGGACAACAATTTCGGAACTGTCGAGCCGGTTCCGCACACGGATTAGAACCATCGACAAAAATATTTTCTTTCGCTATTACGATGATTGCCGAGTGTTATCAGTGATAACGTATTCGCGATGATTAGTCGGTTATTTTTATTTTGTTTTATTTCCGTATTTTGTTCTCAACTTACGCAAGGTAGTACTGTGACCTAGTTTTATGGTAGGTTTAGCTTCGCAAGCAGTTTTTACCCGTTAACTTATCGCGGTTAGCTCAAAACGGTGAAAATTGTGAATACGACGGTCAAGTGTACGCTAGCGGCGACGAATGGGTCAGCACGGGCGAAACCTGCGAACAATGCAGGTTCTACAGTGGCGCTGGTCATTTTTTTTTCGTAGTCGCTGACCTAATTTTCTGACTGTCTTACTGTAGTTGCGACGATGGTAAAGCTGAATGTACGGCGGTGACGTGCGAGCCGATAACTTGCGCGGATGGTGAAATTTCGGTACGGCCCCCGGGGGAATGTTGCCCAATTTGCGCACCAAGTAAGACAAACAGTTAAACTATCTTGAGAACTATAGTTCCCACGTGTGACCCCTTGCAGGTGCGGATATTGGCGGAAACGGTGAAGATGATACAGTAGGATTTTTATGCAAATTTTCTAGCTTACTGTAGTTTACGACCAATGCGAGTAATTTTTTGCAGGTTGTTTTGCCTGGTCCACCTGGAGATAGGGTATTTCCAGATGGAGAAACAATCGTATGAAATAGATTTTGACATGGATTTTTGATTTTCAGGGAACACCTGGATTAACAGGTACCACTGGACGACCGGGTCCAAGGGTGAGTGTGGTCGCTTGTTTGACCTTGAAGCGAATGTTTGGCATATGAATTTTGTTTCAATTGTAGGGAGAGCCAGGCGACCCTGGTTCCAACGGTGTACCTGGATCTCCCGGTAAAGTAGACAATGAAGTATAATTTAGCTTTTTATGCTGAAACGTGAATTTTTCAGGTCTACCTGGGCCGGAAGGAGAAGTAAACAAGCAGGAAGCAATTTTGCGTTATTTTTGAAGATTTTTGCTACTGATACGATTTCATTGCAGTGGAAAGGAGCTCAGTCGTTGCAGACTAACGAAAAAGGACCTGGTCCAGTGACATTCCTGCAGGGTCGAGTTGTAAGGCAATCAGCAGGATTTTTAGTGTTTTACTGCAATCGCTTTTTTGCAGGGGTCACCTGGACCTCGCGGGCCGCCTGGATCACCTGGAAACACTGGACCACAAGGATTCCAAGGACCGCCAGGGCCTGCTGGAGACGTTGGCCATGCAGTAAGGCAGCGAACCAAGTACAGTTAGAGGTCAAATTTTCTACTTGACATAATTTTTCAGGGTGTCACAGGTCAGCCAGGGCCGCAAGGAAGACCAGGTCTTCCAGGAAAAGATGTGAGTTATTTTTTGGCAGATTTACTTAAAATTTTGCACATTAAACTTGCCTAATTTAGGGTCAACCTGGAATGGACGGCATGCCAGGACCTGGTGGACCAACTGGACCACCAGTAATCACATGCAATCAATTTAGCAAGTAAACAGTAATGAACTGTATGCGACTGTTTTAGGGACCACCAGGAAGTGCAGGAATGCCCGGACTGCCCGGACCAAAAGGACATAGGGTAATGAACTACTAACAAAAAGACTGGACAGTCCTGAAATCAATATTTGCAGGGATGGGATGGCAAACCTGGACCGAAAGGATCTCAAGGCGAATCTGGTCCAGCAGGCGAAAAAGGACCGGCGGGACCGTTGGGTCTACAGGGTATAGCTGGATCCCGAGGTCTACCAGGAGACCGTGGAAAAGAGGTGAGGTTACAGTGCGTACAAAATGGCGGGAAATTTCATGATTGTTTTGCAGGGACCACCTGGACCGCAAGGTGTACGTGGAGCAGACGGAGTGGCCGGCGCCCCAGGATCCCCTGGTGGACCAGGAGTACCAGGGGCGCCTGGATTTCCCGGCTCGACTGGATTGAAGGTACCTGGCCTGGGACTCCATAAAATCATATTTGCATTGAGTTCTGTTTATTTCAGGGTGATAGAGGGCAAGGTGGTCCCAAAGGTGAAACTGGCCTTCAAGGACCCAGGGGCGACCCTGGTAAGCCTGGTCAAAACGGAACACCTGGAGAGAAGGTTAGACAGTGGGAAATTTTGTTTTTTACAGTACGAACTTCATTACTACTGTGCTTTTAGGGTGCCGTCGGACCCATGGGTATGGTCGGAGATAAAGGCGACACAGGCGACCGAGGTCTAGCAGGCCTGCCGGGTCTGCAGGGCAGCAAAGGCGACAAAGGGGAAACAGGATCATTAGGCCCTCAGGGCATCAAGGGTGAACCTGGAATCCAAGGGCAACCTGGATTGAAAGGAGAACATGGGCCTAATGTACGTATGAGTCGCTGCTGCACTATGAACCATGACCATTATTTTGTTTTTCGCAGGGTCCACCAGGACAAATGGGACCACCTGGCGAAACTGGTCCAGAGGGTCCAGAAGGAAAACGAGTAATTTGTATGTAAAATTTGTTTTTATTGTATTTTATGATCGCCTAAATCCTTCAGGGATTGCAAGGAGAACCTGGTCCAATTGGACCCGCGGGTCCATTGGGCGAACCTGGCTTGCCAGGCGACCGTGGCTTACAGGGTGAAACTGGACCTCAAGGCAAACAAGGAGACAAAGGGGACATTGGCGCCTTTGGTCCTCAAGGTTTGAAAGGAGCACAAGTTTGTCTTAGATTTTACAAAAAATCTTACGTTTTTTGCTTAAAAAGTGACTTTTCTTTAGGGAACATCGGGCAAGCCCGGAGCTCGAGGTCCACAAGGAAGTCGGGTATAGTGACAAAAATATTTTCATGGTTTTGCTTTTATACTCGATCTCAAACTTTTCAGGGTCCTCCAGGACCATCCGGTGCCCCTGGCCCTCAAGGACCCCTTGGAGAAAAGGTACTAATTGTCTCCAATGAAAATGAGATACTTGGTACTCATTCTTCAATTTTAAGGGCATCCAAGGCGATCTTGGTAAAGAAGGACCGCAAGGTCCTCAGGGTCTTCGAGGTCTTCCCGGACCTCTCGGACCGCCTGGTGCCGAAGGACCACCAGTGAGTCATTTTATTTGTCGGCAAATTAACGTAACCAGCAAAAAAAGTTGTTCTAGGGGAAGTCTGGTCTCGATGGAATACCCGGCATACCAGGCGCTAAAGGACCGCCTGGGGACAATGGCAAGGACGGCGCGCCTGGTCCACCGGGACCAAATGGACCACAGGTGAGAAGCTCATTCACTATAGTTCCTCAATAATTGACAAAACTGTTTCTAATCAGGGTCTAATTGGTGAACGTGGAACAGCCGGATCTACAGGACCGAGGGGATTTCAAGGATTACCTGGTCAACCAGGGTCCACTGGACAAGCTGGCAAAGATGGCGAGCCAGGTTCACCAGGCGAGCCCGGGGCGAAGGGTCAACTAGGCGGTCGGGTGAGTTTCATAAATTGTCCTCGAAAATTCATTTTTTCATATGAAATAAGGTCCTGTTTGAAGGGCGAACGAGGATTTCCTGGTGAAAGAGGTCTGCCTGGATTCGTTGGACTTCCAGTAAGATTTCACGACTGTAGTGTCTTTTCTTACTGTATTCCTTATTGTTGATTCGCAGGGCCCCAAAGGTGCAACAGGTGAACAGGGTCAAGTCGGTTTGGCGGTAAGTTTCTGAAAAGTTCGCACTTAATAATCATTTTTGACCATTAATTTGTTTTCAAAGGGAGGAAAAGGTGAAAAAGGAACGAGAGGCGCAGCAGGAAGTCCCGGTCTGGTCGGCCTGCCTGGCAAAGATGGTCTAGCAGGAGTTGCTGGGCCGAAAGGAGACAGAGTGGGTTCATAAATGTAATAGCCAATTGAACTATTGGTCATAGTAAATAAAAGTTTCAGGGGGATTCTGGTAACCCAGGAGCCGAGGGATCAAGAGGAAAAGACGGAGAACGTGGTTTACACGGTAATCCAGGACCTCAAGGAATACCAGGCACAGCGGCAGCAAAAGTAAAATCTAAAACAAAAAGCATGTCGGAATTTTCGTGAAACTTTGTTTAGGGTGAACGAGGTGATCCTGGCACTGGTGGCCCACCTGGAAACACTGGCTCGCCAGGAGACCGCGGTGATCCAGGTGTACCAGGACCCCAGGGAATTCCAGGCGTTTCGGTAAGTTTGCACATTTGTTCGCAGTTAAGAACGGAAAAATGTCTTTTTTCGTTTGTTGCAGGGTTTAGCAGGCCGTCCTGGAGAAAAAGGTTCCAATGGAGCCCCTGGACAGAAGGGCGATATAGGTGTGCAAGGCACTCCCGGAATGCAAGGAGAGAAAGGAGAATTGGTGAGTCAAGTGAATCTAGCTAGTTAGTGGTTAGTTCCACTTTCAGTCACAGCTTTTATATAATTTCTGCCTGAAGCAAGCAAATTTTTGAAACTAGCGAGAAGTCTTTCAAATACTTCGATTGTTTTTCAGGGACCCGTCGGCATACCTGGCGAAAAAGGCGAACGAGGAGACAAAGGTCCAGCAGTAAGTGGCTCATCAGCGCTTGTTGGAATGATACAGTATACTACAGTTCGTAAATTCAGGGTGAAGTCGGACTTATCGGTGCACCAGGAAAACTTGGCCCACCAGGACCAGCGGTATGACAATTTTTAGTTTGTTAAATCTGGAGAAAAAACGAGTTCCATTTCTTTAGGGACCCATTGGAACTCAAGGCCTACCTGGACCAATCGGAAAAGATGGAATAAAAGTTTGTTTATCTTCCCTAGGTTGTTTAATAGCAGGCCGGCACCTGAAATTTGCTTGCAGGGTGCTCCAGGCGAACGTGGTCCACCAGGGCGATCAGGCCCAGCAGGGACACCAGGCCTGCCGGGTCCGGAAGGCAACAGGGGAGAAACAGGCGCCCAAGGACCAACAGTAATCTTGCTGGACGTTCAGCCACGTTCAGCTGCATTTTCTTAAAATTTTTTCTAAAGGGTGCCATCGGCCCAGCTGGCTCAGACGGTTTACCCGGTCCTCAAGGTATACCAGGTCTGCCTGGCGATCGAGGCATAGCAGGTCAACCTGGAAAAACTGGTGAACCAGGAAAAGCAGGAGCAGCAGGTAAGCAGGCACCGATGGTCAGGCCGAGCTAAGTCGGAATATTACTTCGAAGTCTGCCAAATCTTTTTTAGGCAGAGCTGGAGAAAAGGGCGACAGTGGTGATCCAGGACCACAGGTAGAGCTTTAAAAATATTCAACTATAGTTTTAGTTTTAGCAAGCCGATTATTTGTAGGGATCGCCAGGAGCAACAGGCCAAACAGGATTGCCCGGTCCAGAAGGTATTATTTCCCAGAACCATTCAAAGCTAGTGATGTAACTTGTTTTTCATTGGCAGGACCATCTGGCAAAACTGGTGAACCCGGCATCGCTGGTAGGCACGGCGACAAAGGTCCGATTGGCCCACCTGGAAATCCTGGTCTGGCAGGAGCAGTTGGACTGCCTGTGAATTGGCTTAACAAGCAAAATTGACTGGTAGACAGCTTTGTTGAATGTCTTCTGAAATTGTTTAGGGTCCGGAGGGAAAACCTGGCCCTGCAGGAAAAGCTGGTGAAAAAGGTCCTGCTGGGGAAACGGGACCAAAAGGCAAGTGCTTACCAATGGCATCAATTCATGGTATCTAGCAGCTAAAATTTGTTTTCAGGTGTGGCTGGTATACCTGGCGCCAAAGGAATCCAGGTACTCATTGGTTGTAAGACTGAACGTCCTTAATTCTAAGGAGGGTTATATTTTTCTGCAGGGAAGCCCAGGCCCACAAGGTCCCGCTGGTACCACTGGTTCAAGAGGAGAGAAAGGCGACAAAGGATGGCAAGGACTTCAAGGTCTGCCTGGATTACCTGGATCACCAGTAAGTGCTGACCTACTTTGACGCCTGCTAATTATCCTGCTCACTTGTTTTGATTTAGGGCGAGGTTGGAGATAAGGGAGCACAAGGATATCCAGGACCTACAGGACCATCAGTAAACTGGCAGAACTGAATTTTACATTAGCTCTCTCATTATTTTGTTTTTCATTCGTTTTAGGGCGCCTCTGGTCCAGCTGGCCCAGCAGGTCAAGACGGTCAGCCTGGCCCCATGGGACCGCCGGGAATCCCAGGTTCTCGAGGTGACAGTGGTGACGCAGGAACCAAAGGACCACCAGGACCAACGGTAAGCAAGATATTCAGTAAAATAAACAAAAAATATCACTCGCCAAATGATTTCAGGGGCCTCCAGGTCCTCCAGGACCAGCAGGATCAGGATTCGCGTGGGACGCTTCAGCCTTGAGACAATGGCTCGGGTCGCAAACGCAAAAAGGACCAGCAGAATCTCCATCGAGAATGCTTCGAGACGACGCCGATGCTTCGTTGATCTTTGATCCAACTATATCCATCCAAGATAAAGTAAGGCTAAGTGTAAGTATGCAATTTGCTGGTAACTTGAAAATTCTGCATCATTTATTGCAGGAAAAAATGATTTACGAAGCGTGGAAGTCGTTAGTCGAAGACTTTGCTAAACTAAAGAAACCATGGGGCACGAGAGAAAATCCTGCTAAAACATGCAGGGATTTAGCTATGGCTTATCCGGAACTTGAAAGTGGCGATTATTGGGTGGATCCGAACGAAGGCCATTATGCAGACGCTATGTTAGTGTACTGTAACATTCCCAAACGACAAACCTGCATTTATCCTGGTCCAAGTGAAGTAAAACACAAAATTGACCAGTGAACTATAGTTGCATTTAAATTCAAAATTCTATTGCAGTACGACAAGAAAAATTGGTACGTCGGAGCCACAAAACAACTGTGGTTCGGCGAGCAGATCACCGGAGGTGCTACAGTAAGAAAAAAAGCAAACTCGTCCACGATTGAATGTGCAAGCAAAGTTCGTTTTAGTTCGCATACAAAACCGAGCCTGGCCAATTGTTTTTATTGCAATCGTTGAGTTCGCAAGCGAATCAAAATATCACTTACCACTGCAAAAATTCAGTGGCCTACTACGACAGTCGTAAAAATAATTATCAAAAGGCGGTGAAATTAATGGGTTTCAACGACGTGCAATTGGTGGCCGCAGGCTATCCAAAATTTACATACCAAGTGTCCGAAGACGGATGCAAAGTACGTACGAGTCAGTGCATAACAATTGACTTCGCAACCAAGTTCTTGTTTTTCGAGTGAACTGTTGAGCAAATTTTTGATTTTCATTGCAGCTAAAGAAACCCCTTTGGCAGAAAACAGTCATCGAATACAAAACAGACAAACCTCAAAGGTTGCCTATAGTCGACATAGCCGTTCACGATGTCGGCACGAAAGATCAAGAATTCGGATTAACTATAGGATCGGTTTGTTTTAGTTGATGAAAATCTCGCAAAAATGTTCTTGTCTTCTTCCGTTTTTTATTTTTTACTTTGTTGAAATTCATCGACTGTTTTCTTACTTTTTTTCTGTTAGGAAAATAACTAAGCCAAAGCTAGGTTCATTGCTTTATTCCGAAATTTATTCGCTGTTTTGTACTTCGATATACCAAAATCATCATTTCTTTGTGTGACATTTTTCACTGCCATTGATACTTGAAAATTTGTTTTTAATGTCTTCAACATGTTCTACATTCAAACAAGACAAAAAATTTGGTGAAACAGTGAAAAACCAACAAATGCTAATCAGACATATCAAATTTCAAAAATCACCTGAGCTTCGGACAATCCCAATCAGAATGCTGCTATTCGAAATAATAACCACCTGTGACTTCGGCGGCAAATGCTGGAAGCAAACGCATCGTCCAGTCAGCTTAAAAATCCTTCATCGAGTTATCTGAGATATCCCAGATTCAGAAATCGAAACACGATATAGCCATTCTCGGAATGTGGGGCCAGCTCTTTTGCCACTGACGATTTTTTTGGATGAGTCGAGGAACCAGGGTGGTGTGATGTACCCATAAATACCAATTTTAGCCGATCTCGGTTGTAATTATATTAAAATTTGTCTTATTGAATGCCTCGACCGTGCCCGCATAAAACGTCAAACATGAAAGCCGAAAGAAGTCTTATTAAAGTTGTACGAAACGAGAGATGGCTATCGCTCAACAACGCCATTCAATTTCTCGAGATGGAGCACCGTGGAAGCATTAATAGTTATCTCATGATAAAATGCGAACGCCAGTCGCACTTCCAAAGCTTACTCGGATTGCAACACTAAACGAAGTAACTTATTTTATGTAAAATAGCAAAATGGGTAATGTTCTTTGGGTCGTGTTAAATAGTACAGCTCAAACAGTATTGGCGACATATTCGAAAAATAGCCAAAATAAACAATGTATTCCAATTTAACATTCATTAGCTTAAAGGTGGAGACGCTAACATACATGAATTGTATGCATTTTATGTTGCCAAAACAGTCGACAGTAACCAGAGTGTGATGTTCTCAGGAGGTGCTAAAGACAGGAAATATAATGGAGTACAATTTTGTCGGTTTACCCGACAAATCTGTGTTGTTAAGCAAAATGGGATGTTAAATGAAACGAAATGTGGGGACATTAAAGAGATTCACTGAGTTTGAATGAATAAATAACTCCCTTTGCTATCATATGGTAAAGAAAATCGCCGATATCTTACAAAATCTGCAAGTAAAGCGCGTGCTTCTTACCAAATCATTTTTTGAACTGCTTTTGTCGAAACCGAAAGCTTCTCGAATTGGCACTGTTTTTTTTCGCCAGATTTTTGGCCTCACTTACTTCAGTCAATTTAGACGTTCTGCAAAACACACATTCACCGAAATTGACCCGATAGTCGTCAAGTAAGTTGAATCGTATTCTTTGCAAAGGGCATATTTTCGAAACTTGCTGAATTCAGAATTTAAGTATTTCGTAAAACTCGATAATTTCAGCTCACTGGTACAAGCATAAGAAGAAGCCATTTGAAGTCATTTCAATTTATTTGAAATTATAATAACGACAATTCAACGTCGAAAGTTCGATTTTAACTAACAAATTTGTTCTATGCCGGCCGAAAATGGTATTGTTTTCAAATAAATGAAATAATTTATGACCGAATTGTATAAATAAAAACTAAGTACGACATTTTAACCAGCAAAGTCGCGGACATTAATAGAAAAAGGACCGAGTTGTATGAAGGCTTGGCGGACGATTTGAAATCGTTAAAAAACCCGATGTTAAAAATGCGTGCATCAAATTCAAGCGAAAAATCAAGAAATGTGAAAAACGGTTAGTTAAACGGTATAACCGACGGTGGGTTTCAGTCTGGTGCAACTAATAATCAAGCTTTTTAAGATAACGAAATTTTGTATGTTCGCTTGTTTGTATCATGTTTTACCCTTTGTGTAGCCTTAAAAACTTAACATCACGAGCGATTTATCCAATCATTTTATCGAAGATGACAATATGAGGAATATCCTAAAGAACGAAAACAAAATTTCGAAGGCCGTCGAGCGGTCCTACTTCCCGTCGCTCAAACGAATGTAAATCAAAAACAAAGTTTGCAAGCCGTTGACTATAGTTGATGTCGGACTATAGTTGCTGCAGGACATACAGTTGCTTGAATAGTTGCAGATTAAATTACTAGTTGCTCTTGGACTAAACGTGCTAAGACTTGATTTGACTTCTCATTTCTTATTCATCTCTTATTCTTTAGAACTGACTCGCTGTGGTACTCCAAGCAAAAAAAGGTGCCCGCCCAGTCAAAATAATAGTTTCAAGTCGATGGAATATTCATCTTCCGATCTTCGCGAATTGCAAGTTAGAGCGCTTAATGACAAATACCTGCCACGGAAGAATTTCCTGAAAAATCGCAAGCCTTTTTCATAGAAGCTACAAAGTTTTTCGAATTAGCATCCGCTACTTGCATTAGGGTTTAGGGTTACCACTGAAACTTCACTTGATATCATTGTTTTCGCTTATTATTCTTTGTTTATTTGTTTTAAATTTCCTCAGATAATACAAATTTCGACTAAATATGACTAAAATATATGCATATAATGCGAGAAAATTTGAACAAAATGGAATTTCAAAAGAAAAAGTTCACTGTTTTTTCAAAAAAAGGTAATCCGTATTACCTAGTGAAACAGTGAACTTTTACAGCGAACTCACTGTAAGAATTTTTATGAGGATGAAAAGCATTGAATTCGCTCAAAAAACAGCGAATTCACTGTAAAACCTCACTGTTTTTCTTTTGAGTATGGGATCGAAAGTGTAATCGCGGGGTTAGATCCAAAGGACTAGCCCACATTCTACAGTCTGACACACGTCACCTAATTTTTGGATTAAAGAAAAAAGTTGCCCTGAGAAATGATTTTTCATGTAAAAATATATAAACTTGACGTCAATTACGTTAATATAAAACGCAATAAATGTTGAAAAGGCTTATTTATTAATTGAATCCTCGAATCTTAACGAGCAGACAACTTTTTTAAAGTTAAGCAAATGAACATACTGCATTCTCTCGAATAATTACCCACCTTCAAACAGTTGCCTACCTCGATTAGTTGTCTAGGTAAAATTATTCAAAAATTTTGCAATACATGTTGGTTGAAAATCTTAATTGCCTGGGTAATTATTCGAGAGAATACGGTACCTAAGCAAAAAATAAAATAACTATTCTCGTGCTTGTCCCAATGAGTTGAAATGTAATATACTTTGAAAGGGAATTTTTAAATATATATTTTTGCAAATTTTCATTGGAATCGATCACGCTTTTGTAGTTTTTTGTTTTTGTTGTAGGATTTGAATGTAGGTTTATTCGGTCCTATGAACTCCCACAGCTTGGATATAGGTGGCTGGAATATTACATTATTCCTCGGACTCTTACCTAGAGTCAGGGAGGGATAGTAGTTCTCTTAAGATTTTTGATGTCCCTAGCAGGGTCGCTTTCTGGAGATCTTCTGTCCTGATGGTATCGTGTATGGATTGTACATACTTACTATGGTTTTT
>JAQGBA010001019.1:0-19853 GCA_034698125.1 Prionchulus punctatus | reverse complement strand
TTCAGCGTCGCACAAGAAAACTTTATACCAATGATATAAAATGTATTGAACCTGCGGATCAGGTGTCTGCTGTGTGTCGGAACTTTATGTCTTCTGTTCCTACTGTGAACGGCCCCTTGGCGTTGAAACTAACTATAACTAGATTAACTATTGTAAATCTTAGTTGAAATTCGAAATACATTTATTATTTTTGTTGAATCTGAATATAAAATATCAGCGCTCTGTAGTCTGCGTGTTCGCGCTCTACTGTCCTGTGCTCTAACGTCGGGTCTGCGTTCCGTACTTATACTACCAAACAAACTTAATCACCATTAGCATAATCTGCATCAGCATAATCTGCTTCAAGCATATCCAAGCAAGCTAAATCCGTTATCCGTGTCAAGCGTCTTCTTCTTCAAGCGCATTCCCCCTTCGAGTAATTGTAGTCCAAGCAAAGCGTATTCAACGCTGCTTGCTACACACGGCGAGCTTCTACAATTTCACATTCTCCTTGAAATGGCCCTTGATTACATTCTACTTTCACCCCTTTTCGAGGTTGGATCGTGATGGGTAACATGGAATACCGAGTTACTTTTCTTGAGCCTTATCAGTTTTACCGCCGCTCGTCTAAATTCTTGGTTAACCGACAAGTATATCACGATGTTCGTGTAAGTTCTGGAGCAAGTCAACATCTGCGAAGTTGATCCGAGACTTACATTGGTAACGTTGTACAGAGAGGCTATGGTTGATAAAATGCTTGGAACGACGACCAGAGCCACGTCCAGAAAAGCTAGGCAGAGCATACCGAACGTTTGGCTCCGTTGGTTTTTGACGAAGCTTCTTATCTGGCTGGATATAGATAAGTTTGTAGCGATATGTTGATGTCGTCTGCTGAACATTATCATAGCCGACAATGTACATACGGCGGCTATTGTTACACTAAATATCGAAATGCTGTAGTTGTAGATACTGTACGCAGGTCCTACTGTACTCGGTGTTCCGCAACTTAACGTAACTCGACTTTCTGACGGTTGATTGTAGACTACAATAGCTGCTACAGACAGCGACATTGCAACGAAAATATAAGCTAAAGTGGTCAGCGTCCAAGCTATTTTCGGCCTCCATTTCACACGATACCAGTCGAAATAGATAACGGCCAGAAAGCGTTCGAATCCGATCAGGAAAAACATCACGCCGGGCAGTTGATTGCCCATGAGAACAATAACTGTGTACGAAGAGCTGAAACAATAAAATGGGTGGATAGGAAGGTTCACGGTTCTGTTCCACGTCCTGACGATCCGTACGGACCCGGTGACCAGTAGGGCCAGTCCATTCATTAGATCGCCAACGGCTAGTCCGCAAATGAAAGCCGACTTTTTCAAAAACTTCCATTCACTAAATAAGATCATTAAAATAATGCAATTAGTGACGACTGACGCAGATCCAAATCCGATGTAATAATAGCTGGATGTCAAATCCGTAACTTCAGTTGCATTGACAGGAGTAGCGTTCATTGCGAAACGAGCAAAACCTTGAACTACCTGTACGCCCGCAAGAATTTTAAAAAATGTTTACGGTTTGTTTGTTTGACGGAATGCTAATGAACGTAAAAACAATGTGAAATATATTTTGACCTTTGAGCATCATTAGAGAGTTTACTGAAAAATTTTTTTTAAAAAAAATGAAAAATCACAGAAAGATTCAGGAAATGAACAATTACAATTTTTCACAAGCCTTTAACAAAATAGCATGATAAATCTTCGCAATCTTGATGACAGTTGTAAATATACAAATTGTTCAGATTTTGCTTCCCATTTAGTGCTGATAATATGAAACTGTATTTAATAATAAGTTTGAATCTGAAACTAAGTGTAAGACTGCATCGGACTAAGTGCAAATTTAAATTGTATATAAGTGTTAATTTGAAATTCTATCAATTGTTAGTTAGAAACTGAATCTAACTGTCAGTTTAAAAGGTATCTAACTATACGTTTGAAACAGTATCTAAGTGTAAGTTTAAACCGTATCTAGTTGTAAGTTTGAAATTCTATCTTAGTGCAATTTTGATAACTATGTTACTGTAGCTTGCTTGTAAGTATGAACTGTATCTAAGCCTAACTTTGAAACTGTATCCAGTCTCAGTTGGATCTGTATCTATGTGTAAGTTTGAAACTGCACCTAACTGTATTTTTAACTTTGTCTAACTATAAGTTTTAAACTGTATCTATGTGTAAGGTTAAACTGTATCTAAGTGTAAGTTTGAATCTCTACCTAAATGTTATTTTGAAACTGTATCTTGGTGCAAGTTGGGATCAAACATTTCGTTTTGAACATCCATGTGAAATCTAAAGCATGTTTAATGTTATTTCTATTTATATCCCTTTACGCCTTCGTAATTAGCCATCTTGGCTATTATTGGAATTATTGGAAGAACCTCAAGATTTAATGTTTCACAGAGGGATACATTTAGGACGAGATATGCATTCCATTAGCAAGGCCGTCAGTCATGAAAACCATTAAAGTCTTTCCATTTTGCAAATAGCTTATTCTTCAAAATGATGCGTTGGAAAGTTTCACTTTGTGTTCTTAGTTGCTTCATTGTTTTATTGTTTGCAAACAAAGTAGGGACATAAAAATTATTCTATCTCTAGCCGCACATTTCGCCAAAGTTCTTCAGTTAAGCCGCTTTTAGAGGACCAGACTGTTTCAGGGTTTGTGCAGACCGGCAATAAAATTCATTATGGTAACGGAAAAAGCGCCGCTGAACCAACTTGAAGCACCTCCTACGATGGCAATGTTCCAAAGTTGGGAAATTTTCAAAGAGTCACTCGCTCAACTTGTAGCCGTTTCCAAATTTGATTGTTTGCGAAAATTATTCATCTCTTTCTACCACAGTTCCAAAGGTTCTGGTGCTTTTCTGCAAAACATTCATTTTGAATGTGGGAACTTTTACCATTGACCACATGAAAATTGTCCTTTTTTTACAATAAATTAATCATTCGTCAATCAACAAAAAGACAGATACATATTGAAAACGCAAATGCAAAAATGAATTTACAATCCTGTACAACAATATAGAAGCTCATCAATCGCTTAAAATATTAACGCTGAATTTTTGACCGGGTGTCGCTGAAGTACTTCGTAAACTTTGCCGCCAATAATGATAAGCTGGCAATTGACTGTGAGCACCATCCTCGTCGTCGTTAGCTCGCTCTGGGGAATGGGCGATGACTTCGTCGAGTTCGTCCTTGAACTGAACTCGCTTGTGTCGATGTTTGAATTTCTTAGCATCCCAGCTAACTGAAGAAGCATTATTGTTAGACGACACGTTCGACGGTTTCAGATGCTTTCCTGCATTCGAAGTAACGAGATTTGGCTTCCTTTTGTACTGCTCCAGATCCTTGTTCGTCTGGGATATGACATTCTGTTGAGCTGATTGGTGTGCTGGATGACTCTGACGAGGAAGGGGTCTTGGCTTGCCGGATGAACCCTTCGATTCTGATATTGATGCTCTTTGTGGCTGCGAACTTCGGCTGCGCTGCGGTATGTGCACAGGATATCCGGGCTGGGATCTATGATATCCACCCCTGCGTATACCAACAGGCTCAAAGAAACTTTGATCCAATTCAAAGTTCTCCGACAACAGAGTTTCATCATTCGGTAAGTATGTGTCAAAGTTGTCAGCCATACGTGGTTTCATTCGTTTCTTCTCTTTATCCCTGTTTACTTCAACTTGATCCTGTCGATAACGCTTTCCACCACCGATGCTGGACCTTACTGAAGGTACAACCTGTTTTAGTGGTGGAGGCAGATTAGCATCCTCTTCGGAATCACTAAAACTCTTTTGGTGTCGAAGTTGTTGTTGTTGTTCATTTGTCGGTCTACTTTGCCCTTTATTCCTTCCGAGTCGCGGTGAATTTGGATACTTTCTGAATGGCTGTGCTCTTCTCAAACTTGGCTCTCGACGATTTTGACTGCCGCGAACAGTCATAACCATGCCAGTTGCAGGTTGGGGCAATCTGGACAGCGGAAATATTTTCGACCGATTTTCCAATTCCCCTTCGCTTCTCGATCCAGCCATTGGATCGATCTGGACTCGTCGAAGTCCTTTTGTTCCCATAATTGGTGGAGAGCGCTTCGCTTGTAAATGGTTTGTACGCAATGCTGGTTTCATCGAAAGCCTTTCACTTTCGGATTGTACTTCTCTTTCGAAATCATCATTCCTCTGATTGGGTACAGTGTAAATTCTTCTAAGTCTCGTATGATATGGAGCTGGCGACTGTTGTTCTCCTCCACTTGATTCCTCCGCATTCGGCTGGTTTATGGGTACATACAGATGTTGATTCATATCTTCGCTGGTCGTGGCGCTGCTGTCGCTCAGCTGCGCCGAAGGGCCGTAGTATTGGCCGAGGTTTTCTTGCAGCTCGTGATGCTGCTTGAAGTCCCTTACCTCATTGTGCGAATCTAAGCTTGTGTTTTCACCGGAGTCGGTTTGGCTATCTCCAATTTGCACATTTACATGTTGTAAGGTCTGCGTGTCGCTAGACTCTTCGGATGTGTGCGACAAATCATGATCAGGCGATTCAACTTGATCAAGTTTTTCATACATTACATCATCGCTTGATGTTTCTTCGAAGAACTGTCCATCTTCAGCAAACTGCTTATCTAAAAATGCCAAAGGAGTGGAAGTGTCGATGTCTGACGCTTCGTTCCTTCCAGGAGGGAGCTGTGGCGGTATCTTCGGAATTGGAGGTAATGTGGATTTAGGATCTCTGGCTGGTGATGTTGATTTCGCAAAGGGGACACTCTGAAACTTCCTGTCTGGGGCTGAAATTGGCGAAACAGTTGACTTTTTCGTTGGTTCTTCTTCACCTAGGTTCTTTCGAAGCCTTTGGAACAAAGGTAAACTTCGAATTTCGTCTTGCAGATCTTTCACAGTGAACGAAGTTTTTCGTTTGACTGGTGTTTGCGACTTCTCTGGTACAAGAGGTTTTTGCAGCTGTGTATTTTCATGGACCGCTTGGCTTTCTCGAAGTTCGTGGTTGGAGCTGTCACTGCTCGATCCTCCCAAATAGCTGCTAGAGCTGCTGTTCCTCCGAGATAAGGGTGCTTCCAAAGTTTCCGGCATAACCATTTCCTCGGTTACGAAAGCTGGATTATCGACGCCTGATCTGTTAATGGCTGCGCTACCACCTTTGGCTGAAGAACTAATGTGAACAACAAACTTCGGACTGTCCTCCGGAGATGGTGTAATGCTTTGCGACAGAGGCGGAGTTTGGGTTTTCTCCAATGGGCTGGAGTAACCACTTCTAATAACCAATGGAGAGACTGGTGGTGATGCTGGTTCACTGTGAATTTGGGAGTTCGAAGCACATTGTAGAACCTCCTCGCAAGTCAAACCCTTGACCCCATCATTGAATGTTGCATTGCTAGCTTGCCGCGACAGAAATACGGTTGAATTGGAATCGCTTTCTTGTCTGAGATATTCTGCATTTCTCTGTTCCAGCTCAAGTGCTTCGTTCAGTTCGTTTCGGCTTTGTTCCTCGCACCCGTCCAATCCTACACAACTTTGGGTCATATGGGATTCTTCAATGTTGATTTCTGGGTTTCGAACAACCAACGGCGCAGGCTCGCTACTTCTTCTGGATTCTTGTCTGCTTGACACACAACTGACCTCGCTAACCGACCCGACAGATTTCCTTCGAGGAATAGATGAGACTTTCGATGGTCTCACTATACTGCTGTGATAAGCGAACGAACCGATAGGCTGCAACTGGTAAGACGCGTATCCAACTTGAAAATTTGTATGAGTTAGCATTGAGCCGGGGTTATTGAGAGCGTAGACTATGGGCATCTGCGGTGTGGCAGGCGGACTTTGCACGTTGGACCCTCCGGATATTTGGGAGTTGTATTGTTCCTGAGTCATCTGCTGGCCGATTTGATAAGTTATCATATTTTGATTAGATGGTGTCTCAGGCTTGACTACATTTCGCTTCCTGGAGTAGACAAAAGTTCAGTATGTCAAAATGTCAACAACCTTTTCACTTTTACCATTTAATTATCAGGTACGCAGCAGCAAATCCGATGACAGCAACAAACAAAGCTGCACCTACGAGTCCAGTGACTAAAATGGCCCAAGTAGATTCTAAACATAGAGCTTGTCATTTATTTAAAGACAAGCTTGTTGTTATATCGGATGGTTTACCAGTTAAATTTCCACTTTTTGCTCCATCCGTAGGTGGTTCAGCAACATGATCCTTCGGCGGACCATTTAACAAAAACGCTTAACAACAGTCTAATGTATATGTAAGCATATTATTCGACTGACTAACAAGACTTACGCGTTAAAACGTCACAAAGAGGCGCTGTGGTATTCCAGTTTCCAGATGGCAAGCACCACAACAGTGGTTCACCGCGAAGAACGTAACCTTTGCGGCATTGAACCATAGCTCTGTGGCCGGTGCTTCTGCCTTGATCCAAGTACACAATATCCGCATTGCTGATCGTTAAATTCTCACAGGAAGCAGAACTAATTTGCTCTGCAACAATCAATTCATTAAGACCTGGAGTCCGTGATGATTATCAGTGATGATTAATCAAGGAAAAATAACTGCCCAACGATGATTCATCATTGTCCATGAGTTTTGATTCATCAATCAGAGTGATGATTCACCACTATCAACCAGGATTCATAACTCCCAGTGATGGATGATTCATCCTTCCAATGATGAGATCATCACCGTCAATGATGATTCATCACGTCCAAAGATGATTCTTCCTTGTCTATGATGATCATCGCTCCCAAGGATGATTCAACGCTGTCTATGATGAATAATCACTGCCTATGATGGTTCATCACTGAATATGGGAGATGATTCACCAATGTCACTGATGATTCATCACTTTCAATGATGGGTCATCGTTTCAAAAATGATGGGTCATCGTTTCAAAGATGATTCATCACTTTCTATAACGATTAATCACTCCAAATTCATCACTTCCAGTGATGATTCATGACCGTCTGTGATGCCTCGTTACTGTCTATCAATCATCGTCTATGCGTGTTGACTCACCACTGTCTATGAGGAATGATTCACCATTGTTAATGATAATACACATCAACCCCAAAGATGATTCAACACCATTTATGATATATGACTCATCACTCGCTATGATGATTCATCATTGGCTTTCTAACTTTGATCTACACTTACTTTGACAATGAGGATAGGCGCTACTCCACGAGCCACTCGACAAGCAAGTCAGTATGCTGCCGCCTTGCAAGACGTAACCGATGTTGCACGAGTACAGCACGTGAGCCCCGGGCTTCGGCGGATCTTGAGATAGCAAGTAACTACCGTTCTCGACCGTAATCGGTTTCGGGCACAGTACGGCTAAAAAGTTAACCACTTTAATCAACGTTTGAGCGTAGTTCGAGGTGGTGGTTTTCGAGAACGACTCGTCGTCAACCATGGCTTAAAATGTGTTTGAGCAAACGCTTACTGGGCTCTCGTAGGGCTTGAGCCCTACAAGATGGCATTTCATTGGACCACGTTCCGTTTTCCGTGCACGACAAACTGGAATTACCGACCATGTAGAATCCATCCTTACATCGATACTCAAACAAATTATTGGCGCTGGACGTGTTCTTGTTGGACTGTATCAAAAGTCCGTTCGGTATGGACGAGGCCAACGGCGGGCAAGTTGGTTTCGTGTCAACTTGAAGAAAAAAAACATATGAATATGAAAATGAGTTCGACCCTTGTAAAAGCGCGTGTGCTCATGGAATTTCTGTATTTGCCAATCATGACACGCGGAAACTATAGTTGACCGAATTAAACTCATATCCAGTGGGAAACCAGTCGGTTTTATGTTTCGCAATTTACTATATTGATGTTACGAACATTTTGGCTTACGTGAGTTTTCGCACGAACTCTCTGGCACGGACCATGTGCCACCGTGTTGGCAGACGATTTTTATATCCATGGATTTTCGATATATGGCGCCGCAGTTGAACGATACAACGTCGCCGATCGAGTAGAAATCCTGCTTGGGTATGTAGCCGAAAACGCCCTGAGGCGTCGACGGGCTGCCGCAGAAGGTAACGTCTGAAATCACTAGCCATTATAACAACTATAGTCGACTGTTGGCAAATTTTAAAGCACGATTCGGGTGATGGACATCGACCACCGCGGTATGTTTGTGAAACGAGAATAACTTCAGTGTCGACTTGCGGAAATCGGCGTTGACAGCCAAATAGATCGCGATGTTCATGAAGGACCGCGAACAACTCAACTGCTGGGAGATAGTGCCTAAGGCGACGTTTGTAGCGACGAACCAGTCGCTGGCTATAGTCGACAGGATGTTAGGAAACACGACTAGAGCCAGGTCCAAAATGGCCAGGGACAGCATGGCTTGAGTTTGGCGCCATTGACTTTTGACAAAATTGTTGGACGATCTCATTTGCAGCCATTGCTGCTGTCTAGTGAAGATTATCAACGATGTTACTGTACAGACGACGGCTACAGTACCACCAACTATAGATACGCTGTAATTGTACGTACTGTATACAGTACCGACTACGGTAGGCGTACCGCACAGCAAGGTAACAATGGCTTTCGACGGCATACTGTAGACGACCACTGCGGCGACTGCGACCGAAATCGACACGTAACTGTAAGCCAGTACGGTCAGCGTCCAAGCTAATTTGCACGTCCATTTATCCCGATACCAATCGAAATAATAAAAAGCTACAAATCTCTCACAGCCAATCAGGAAAAACATCGAGCCAGGCAATTGATTTCCGAGAAGAATCAGCGCCGTACAGGAGTTGGAAAAACAAAAAAACGGTTGGACATCGCGACTTAACGTGCCATCGAGAAATCTTACGATTCGAAGAGATCCGGTTATAAGCAAGGATAATCCATTAATCAAATCCCCAAATGCAAGCCCTGCAATAAACGCCGACTTCTTGAACAGTCGAATATTGCTCAGTAATATTGTCAAGATTATGCTATTGAGAACTATAGACGTTAATCCAAATCCGACGTAATGGTAATAAGCTGCGATATTCGCAGTCGAATTATTCATATTGCGAAATTAGCGCATTAGTTTCAGAAAATTGCTGGAAACATCGCTTGCGAAACAAAAAATGTCGCTAGCTTTCTGGTTTTGTGAATCAAACACATCTCCAGTTGCAAGTCCAACAATAAATGCTGACTTCATGAAAAATCGAAGTATTGTTAGGATTACGCAATCGAGAAGTGTAGTCGTTAATCCAAATCCGCTGATTTGGTAGTATTGCGGTAGCAACTACAGACGAATTATTCATTATCAGCGCACTAGTTTCAGAAAATAGCTAGAAAGCTAGCGAAACAAAAAATATCGCTACCTGTCTGTATTAATTAATTAAGCACAAAAGGAACGAAAAACAAGCTAAAAATATGAATAGGCGGCTAATGATTGATGCATTTGTAAGATTTCAGTGAATTTTAATTAAAATCTGTTGCGTCAATGCGGACTATTAATTCTTTCAAACAGTGAACTATACTTTGTTGTCTTGCGACATCAAAAACAAAAAACATGCTGTCAAATTGACGAAAACAGTCAACAACTAGCTAAATCAAGAAACACATTACAATCGACTCGTTTCCAATTTCAAACTTCGCTCAGGGCGACTAACAACGCTGCCCACTTGCGGGTTGATCTTCTTGAAACAAGTCAACGAGTTCGCTGCCGCTGCGCGGAAATCGTGATTGACAGCCAAATAGATCACGATGTTCATGAAGGATCTCGAGCAACTCAGTTGCTGGGACAGTTGTCCGAGATAGCTCAGTTCCGGGATATTGACCACGCTGGCAATGATCGCCAACACGTTCGGGATAACGACCAATGCCACGTCGAGCATGGCCAAAAATAGCATGGCTCTCGTTTGGCTGTATTGTTTTTTGACGAAATTTCGAATTTGATTCGAGATCGGATTCGGATTGGATTTCAGTTTCATGTGCCGCCTGCTAAAAATTACCATAGACGCGAATGTGAAAATGGCCGCTATCGTACCGCCGACCACGGGCAGTCCGTAGTTGTACGTACTGTATGCAGGACCGAAAACCTGAGGCACGCCGCAAAGCAAAGTTGTGGTCGTCTCGGCGGGTCTACTGTAGACGACCACTGCGGCGACGCATAGTGAAATCGCAACGTAAATGTAGGCGACAAAGGTCGCTAGCCAGGCCAGTTTCGACGTCCATCTAGTGCGATACCAGTCGAAATAGTGAACGGCCAGGAATCGCTCGAATCCGATTAGGAAAAACATACCGCCCGGAATCTGATTGCCAATCAGAAATGAGATTGAATACGAATGCGATAGACAGTAGGACGGATGCACCTTGAGGCCTACAGTTCCGTTTAGCGATCTGGCTATACGCACAAAGCCGCTAGCCAGCAACGATAATCCGTCCACGAGATCGCCGAACGCCAATCCGAATATGAAAGCCGATTTGATCAGAAATCGACGATTTGTGAAGAGAACGAGCAAAATCAAACTATTGACAGCCACCGAAGTCGATCCGAATCCGATGTACTGATAAAAAACTGTCAAGTCAGCATCTATAGTTGAATTAGTTGCTCTCGCAACTATAGTTTCATTGGCAACTATAGTTGCAGTGGTAGAATTAAACATAGTTCAACTTAAAATTACTGTTTGACATGTACGCGACAAAAATGTTGTACTGAAATAATTTCATTCATCGTTTTACAAAAGTTCTCGATTTCTTTCTCAAGAAACAAATAATGAGCAATTATTAGCTAGCTAAAGGGTGCCGACGACGTGCGATTATTAATTGGACAATAAACTCAATTGTTTCGTCGATTGAAAAAACTAAATTAGCTAGTTGGCAAATTGACCACGACATGCTTCTAGAAGAAATAGAAACAGTTCATTGTCTTACGTTCTTCGTGCGTCAATGATCAACTACCGAGCAAATTGACAAAAGCAGCCACGAAAATTCATTGACTTGAGAACTCTTTAAAAATTCTACGGATAGATCAACCGAATTCATTGTTACTTTTCGGTCGCGCCTAATGAACTTCCGGACAAATTTATAATACTCTCGATTATAATTAGCTAATCGACAACTTGACAGTGTTTGTGAAAAACTGGAGTTAATTGCTAACTGTCAGTTCGAACTGTCTCGCGACATTTCGTGCGCGCCTGACGAACTTCCGAGAAAAATGTTGAAACTGTCGAATGACACGCTAAAAAATTACTCTGCGTACTGTATTCGCATATCCAACCGGCGAAATTATCGCAATTCGTTTTCAACCAGTAAGACGGTTGCTGGACGTTGACCGACGCGCAATAATTACCGTTTCCATGAATCGTGGCGGTACTGTTTGCCCATGCGTCGAATACAGGCGATTTGCCTACAAGCGAAGAAAAAAAACAAATAAAGTCGCCTATCTATCGATGAATCGGGCCGAAAACAAATACGGTCGCTCTAAGAGCATCGGAAAACAAATAACGCGCTGTCTAAGAGTGAGAAAATAGTCATCAAGAGGTTCTATGTACAGTTGCGTAGGCTGCTCGCAGCCTTCCGCCTCGCTAACACTTCGCCAAAAGCTAGAAATCGGTCGAGTCAGCGACGGACGAAACGAACTATAGTTAGCTCGGCTCGTCGTCGTCAAGTATGACTTTTTCGTGTCGAGACAATCCGAACAAAGAACCAGTTTAGCTGCGCAAACAAATTCAATTGGATTCAGATCCAGACACCGCACGCACTCATGAAACAACATGAGAATCTTTTGTTTTCGTGTACGGAGTCAGTTTGAAAAAATGCCGTTTTTCATGCCTCGGCTAGTGGAGAAATTTATTTTTCATGATGCTTACCGCGCGACGTCAGCCAACTATCGCTGTCGTCCGATGTTCGTCGCACACCCAGCCAATACGAATGCACTTGAATCACAGCATCTTTTCGCACGCTGTTCCTGCCGATTTCCCACGTCAGGAAATCGTGATCGAGCTGATTTTCAATTATAGCCAGTGACCCGTTGTGCTCTCTACAGTAACCGTCGGCCGCTTGCCAAGGCATTTCTTCATCGTTTCGAATATCGTAACATTTTCCGGCGAAAAGCCGATGATGCGCAGGCGACGGACAGTGCACCGATGTCAACGCCGCCGATGACAAAATCACCACTTTGCATAATCCGAGCTTGATATTGTTGGTAGGGTTGTTGCTGACCGCTCTCACTATTACGTATCTGCCGATCGCGTCGCTGATACAGTAACCGGATAAGTAGAGGCCAGATTCTGAAACGTCTATATAATTTGTGATCAGCTATATTCGTAGAAAAACAAAAATACCTGCGGGAATGTTGTCGTATTGGGCGCAAACGAAATTCAATGTCATATCCGAACTGCTGTTGCCGACCAAGATCTCCAAGCTTTGAGATTCGTTGCGACGATTTTGGCTATCTAAACGGCGCTAGCTAGTGCACGAAATTTGTTTCAGCAGCAGGTCTCATGTCAATTTACCTATGTAACCCAATTTCGAAATGTTGTATCCGTCGATCAAGCTCGGATATAATAAATCCACAATAAGCCAAGGGGTCGTCTCCCATTCTGTTTGCGCGCAGGTTCCATCGTTTTGAATCGCCGCGTTTTGATGCGCAGGTAAGATGTCCGTAGCGAAAAACGCGTCCGATCCGTTGACGCCGCTGGATATGAATCCGGGCATACCTGCGGCTACATCCGCCGTGCACAGCGGCGACGTCTCGGACCATTCCAAGTTTTTCGATGAGCAGGTTCTAGTCGGCGAGCCCAACAAGTAGTAACTCGTCTGGCAACTGTAGTGCGCGGTTCCGTCTTGCACGGTGACGAATCCGTGCGTGGGCTTGTCGGGATACGGGCAAGAAACTGAAACTGAAAACGCCCGTTAGACGATTGTCCAGCGAGCGAAAAGTGCTTGCGCAAGCGTTTTTAACGTACCATTTCGACACGAGACGTCTAAGCGCATAAACGCGATAACAACCAACGCCGCAACCACCGTCGGCCATGGACCCGAGTCCATCAGCTTAGCTAAAAAGCAACGAACCATGGCGCCGGACGTCGTCCAATAGTTCCGGTCAGTCGACGGACATTGTTACCCGATGCCTAACGTCGCGCGCATCTTTCCGCACTGGCCATCGCGTCA
The DNA here is from genome assembly GCA_034698125.1 of Prionchulus punctatus. Classification (NCBI taxonomy): domain Eukaryota; kingdom Metazoa; phylum Nematoda; class Enoplea; order Mononchida; family Mononchidae; genus Prionchulus; species Prionchulus punctatus. The sequence continues at coordinate 6,687 of JAQGBA010001019.1, read as the reverse complement.
AACGAGCGAAACAACTCCATCGACACGTTCATCTATAGATCAACTATAGTTGGACTATAGTCCTCGGCTACCGGTCGGCTGTCAACAAAAACTTTGAACAAACAAAAGTTTGGTAACCGTCCGTCGTTGCGCATGTGTGTCGCGACTAGCGACCTAGCCGTCGTTCGCCGACCGTCGAACTGGCTAAAATGTATTTCCGTGTAACGAAAAACGGCTAGCAACTATAGTTCGGGCGAGTGAACGATAGTTGCACGGTTCGCATGAAGCCGGCGCACATTTTCCACCCGGTTTCGAGTGTATTTCTGGCCGAGGTTTATGTTTGCTCGAGTTCGCCAGCCGAGTCTCTGGTCGGTAATGGCGCGGGCGCCGGTCGGCGAAGTTTAATCGGTAGGCAAAAAAAGCTTGCTTGCGACGTGCCGCCGCCGCGCGGTCCGAGCTTATGATGATTTTTCACTCGAGTTATCCAAAGAAAAGTTTTAATTCGTTTTCGGACCATTGAAAAGATTCGGCCGATGAGAAGATCAACAGATTTTTTGCCCGAACCGGCTTCATCGGCCGGTCAGCTGGTTTTCGCGAAGCGATTTTACGCTATCGGCTGGTCGCGCGTGATAGTTGCGTCGAATGGCTCGGTAAATCGATTTTGAGGACATGTATCTAGCTTTTCGCGACACGAGTCGATTTTTTTCGAAATAGACAGTGATGAGTCATCGGATGTAGACAGTGATTATAATCTTCCATACACAGTGATGACTCATCATTCGCGACCAGTGATAATTCACCATTCATGGCAAGTGATGACTCAACATCCATGACCAGCAATGTCTCATCGCTGATGGCAGGCAAGTAATGTCTCATCATTGATGACAAGTGATGACTTATCATTGATGGCCATTGATGAATCATCATTCATAGCCAGTGGGGACTCATCAACCATGCAACTGATGGCTCAGCACCCATGGCCACTGATGACTCATCATTTATGGCCAGTGATGAATCATGATTGATAGCCAGTAATGAATCATCATTTACGGTCAGTGAGTAATAAACATTTATGGCCAGTGTGATGACGACACATTATTCATTCACCGTGGTGAATCATAATTTATAGACAGTGAAGAACCGTCGTTATTGGACAGTCGTAAAACAACTTTAATCGGCACGTATAAAACAAATCACACGTCGAATATTGACAAGTGTTCAAAAAAACAAAAAAGTCATTCTAATCTACACAAGCCTGCGTTCAATTTGTGGCATTCAACGAAAACATGGTCGTCGGATTCTGTGCAATAAACAACACACTCGTCTTCGTCTAAATATTCTTCGTTGTCTTCCGTCCTGTTGAAATGGGAGAAATGTGACGAATATCGTTCGCAAGTATGGCTTTCGGACGAACAAGGATAAGAAATGAAAAATCTTCCCTTAGCGCAGTGTCGCAAGCAATAATCTTGATCAGCCTGCAACAAGAACGCCCAACGTAAGAACATCTATTGTTGCGTCCAGTGGAAATAGAGACTGACTATAGTTGGCCATTGACTATGGTTCTGCGATGACTATAGTTGTTTAGCCACTATAGGTAGTGAGTAAACGTGACAACTGTCACTTACTGAGTTGTTGCTCGTTTTCAAAAATTCTGACCCAAAAACTGTAGCGATTTGCTTAATATCGGGCGCTGTCTTCAACGTGTCCTTGATGTCGAGGAAAATCAGCGAAACTGATGCGCAAGTTCCAGCCACGACCACGATCAGTAAAAAAACGGCCAATGCAATCGACCATAGTTTCGACGATCGAAGTCGAGCCTGGCTCACGACCGTAACAAAAGACTGAAGAAGAAAAAACAAATCAAAGCAAATGGCAAATCTTGCAAGTAAATCAACATTTTTTCGACTGACTTACTTCTTGCGGATTGTAGTAAGGACGAAACATGTAAAAAGCGCCGATGGCGCCAGTCGACGGAAATCGCTCTTTCAACGAAGTTACAATGGTCATTATGCACGCAAAAACAATTTAAAAAACAAAAAACGGGCAAAAAAAGTTCAACAGCGAGCAAAAAAACTGACTGGACGAAGTCAACGCGATGAATCATCAGCGCCTCGCTGTAAAATCTTTGTCAAGAATTCGTTGCATTTCGATGCAAATTTAACGACTAGCCAGTGATGTATTTTTGTTTTATCGCTGGCGAACAGCACTGCAAGCTCAAACAAGTCGCAGATTGTTCTTTCATGTTTACAAACAAACCCGATTTTTCAAGACAATACGTCCAGAAAACAAAAAACTGTTGGACAACTATAGTCGCTGGTCAACTTTCACAAAAGTAGCCTCAGAAAACAAAAAAAGCGTCCTGGCCATCTCTTGAACTAGCAAAAATGATGAGCAAGACGTTTTACGCGTTTATGACAAGCGATTTAGCAAGCGGTTGTCTAGACATCGATGCTTCGAGCGCACGAATTTTGTTTTTCGCCTTTCAAAATGGGCACGAAACTGAGCTGTTCGTCGATGAAGCAAAAAAACAGCGCGGAAGTAACGAAAAAATGTCTGTTTCTCGTTTTTGCTTCATTTCTCATATTTTACTTTGATTTTTTTGTTTTTCAGTTCGCAAAAGTAGCATGAAATCCTTCTCTTTGTGTCCTTCAGTTTTTCGATATCTCAATCTATCCGGATAAGCTGTAGCTAGCTGGATTTACGATGTCCGGCAATTTCCTCACGCCTGGATTCGTTCCTGGTGCCGTTACCGCGAAACCTCCGAAAAAATTGGGCTCTATAGTTAAGCGTGATTTCTTTCTATAGTTGTGTAGGCCTATAGTTGTCTAGTGTCTATAGTTGTCGTGTGACTATAGTTGCCAGCGCCTATAGATATCCAGATTATAGTTGCCCAATGATTCGTTTGTTCAGTGCCTATAGTTGCTGTCAACTGACCTTATTTGTATAGTTGCCCATAGACTGTAGTTATCCAGTGACTATAGTTGTCCATTGACTACTTTCAAGGTCTATAGTTGTTCAGTTATTGTCATTTTTGCACGATTTACTCTAAGCCAGTGCACTTATTTTGTTTTTAAGCTATCTTAACTAACTTTATTAAACTGGGAAACTGTTTTTTAATTACAGAATCGATTCGAAAACCGTAAAACGCCTCTGGCTCAGGGTAAAAGTTTAAACGACTGGATTCGCCTGATGGGCTCGGGCGCCGATTTATCGGGCACCGGCGGGAAATTATTGAAAGTCACCGAGGACGATATGAAGAATCATTCGGAACTGGAGAACGTTTGGATAATTCTAAATGGTGCGGCTATTGATGTTAGCCAGTGACGAAAATTTGTTTTCGAGATATATTTGCGATCTATTTTTCATTATTTTTAATCCTCTGCCTAAAAAATATTTTCGTATTCCAGGACGTGTCTACAACGTGGCTCCTTATTTGGAATATCACCCTGGGGGTGCCGACGAGTTAATGAAGGCGGCTGGCACTGATGCCACTGGACTATTTAATGAAGTAACTATAGTTGACGACTTTGTCGAGGATAAAACAAATTACTGCAACGGCTAGTGGGCTTTCCAGCTCAAATTGTCTTCCTATCCAGATCCTTTTTAAGATCCACCCCTGGGTCGCCTGGGATTCCATGCTCAAAGCTTGTTTGGTCGGCAACTTCGTCGGACGTCGTGATAGTTGTAAGAATTTTTATTTTCCGAACATTTTCCCTCGACTATAGTTCCTCTTTTTTTCAGTGCGAACTCCGGATCCGATAGTAAAAGATTTGGAAAGTCTAACGGTCACGGACAGTGCCAAAACCAGTCAAGGCCAAGGAGGTAAGTCGCCAAAAATTGAAACGTAAATTTATCTCGATTTAAATTCAAATTGTTGATGCTCAGGCAGTTCGTATCATAAATGTACAGTAAGGGCAGTTAAACGAATAACTCACGATACCAATTTTTACGTACTGGAACCACCCGAGGACTGGCTCAACTCACTGACCACTCCAATCGGCTGTCACGTTTACTTCAAATTGTCCATTGAAGGTGCAATTATCGTCGTTATTTTATCCTCAACGAGCAAATAATTGAAACACGATTTTTTCAGGCGTCGACGTCACTCGACCTTACACTCTAGTCGCTGAGGATTTATCCTCGAAATCCCTCGCGGATAAAACAAAATTGTATTTCATAATAAAAATCTATGCTTCCGGTTTGTTCACGAAACAGCTAGCAACTTTGAAAGCAGGCCAGTGCACATTTTTTGTTTGTAAATTCGGTTATAGAGACCTGGATTGGTTTCAGGTGATTCGATCGAAGTCTCAGAGGTCTACTCGCCTTTCGATGTTTCGAATCTAAATAGTACTACGAAAAATGTATTACTGTTCGCGGCTGGCACGGGTATCACGCCGATGGTCCGAATCCTAAAGGAGATACTGTCTTTCGATAAGTAGGTCGCATTAAGTCAACTGCAGTTGATCACAGTCTATAGTTGTTCATAGTTCATAGTTACAAGAGTCTATGGTTGTCTACTGTCTATAGTTGACCTTTGCCTAGGTGATCACCGTCTATTGACTTTTTTGCACTTTTTAGAACTTGTCCATCGTCTGTAGTTGAACAAATTCTGTAGTTATCTACAGTCTATAGTAGACCTCTGTCTGTAGTTTATCTCTGTCTATAGTTGATCACTGTCTATTGTAGTTTTTTGTACTTTTTAGAACTGTATTTTTATTTTACTTCAATAAAACTAATAAGGATATCATCTGGAATGAACACTTGTCGAACACAGCCAAGAATCGTCCTACGTTTCGCATCACACATATCCTCAGCGGCCCGAGCTCAGATTGGAATGGTCCTCGAGGGAGAATTAACGAAACGATGATTAGAAATTTCACAGAAAACATTAAATTCGAATCTACTTTCGTCTGCGTCTGTGGACCGACTGGGTTCAATGAATCAGCTTCGACGTAACTATTTTTGTTTTACTTGTTCATTTTTGTACCATTCTTCAGTTCTTGTTTTTAGCTTGCTCTCGAAATTTGGTTGTACAAAAGAAAAAATTCATATATTTTCCGGTTGAACTATAGTGATTTTATATACTGAAGTGATTTATTCAGTTTTTTTATTCAAATTGTTAATATATTTCACTAGCCTAAAAGTTTATACGCATAAAAACATGATCAAGTCGAACGTTACCCACATTTGGGATGGGGCATAGCAGTTTGAACCGCCCCCCCTCCCCTTCGAGAATACCGTATTCTATCAGGATAAGACCAGGTCTTATTCATTTTCAATGTCTCCAAAACTGCCTTGTTTTTTCTTAGACTTTTTGGTTACTATGACTTACTCTTAGTCTTAAAACTTAATGAAAATTAAGAAAAATTCTTAAGAAAAATTAGTCTTAATTTAAAATTAAGATTAAATAAGACTCTTAATTAAGAATCTTAATTTTTCTTAATTTTTCTTACTGACAATTTTTTAAACTAGCATTTTAATAAGTAAAATCCTTCATAATTTTCATAATTTTAATAACAATGTTCTGTAACATCTTTTTTACTGCATCACAATAATTGTGTGTTTATTGTGTGAAAGTGAGGTGTATTGAGATAATTTTTTTTTCATTGCGACTAATTTTCTATGATTGAAGTAAAGCAAAAAACTGTAATATTTATGTGTGTTGATCAAATATTTAAATATCTAGAGTTGTATCACAATAAGTTTTGTACTGATATTTATGGTCTTATCATTTGTGGATTATATGCCCTTCTTTTACAAGTCTTTCGGATGAACCAAGAGGGGGGCATGTAGTGATATTTCTAGTGTTATCATTTTCAATGATCAAGTTATCTGTTCCAGTCTTGTTCTTGTAGCATTCCTACACCAACAATTCTTACATCAGAGAACATGTTCTTGAACTTGTAATCACTAGTTTTTGCTTAAGTGTGCTTACTCTGTGCTCTAAGGTTATAATCAGTCTTCTCTTGCTGTTCGCATATTTGCTTTAATAAAGATGAGCATGAGCATGATCGCCTTGAGCTGCGATATAATAACGTCAACATAGGCTACCAACGGGGGTGGGGGTGTCCTTCCTTTGGCGGTGAGATGGTCCTCTTGACGGCTTCACTCTCCTAATTACAAGCATCCGCGCAGCTAAGCTATCTTCTACTCAGCAGACTGTATCAACAGCTCCGTACACAAGAACCAACAGACATGCCTGAAGTGACAACTACCTATACTTCAGTTTGATATGAACTGCCAAAAATTCTTGTTTTTGTTGAAATTTGACTCATATATTGTTTGAAAATTAAGAAAAATTAAGAAAAAATCTTTTTTCTTATTTATTCTTATTCAGTCTTTAATAAGAATAATTCGCTTTTCTTATTCTTAATAATTTGTGAATTAAGAAAAAATACAGGGTGACAATTTTAAATGTGTGCATAAGTTTTATTCGGCGCCACAAACTGAATTAATATTGTATACAAATACCCATTATAGTCTGCTAGAGTGACCTTAGGAGAACATGTATTGGTAATAGCTATTTGGTATAATTTTTGACTGCTTACAATCACGCAAACGCTTAGGAAACGATGCTACAGTTCGCCGTAGGGTATCTTCATCAATTTCTGCCCAAGCCGTCTTCAGATCACGTTTCAGGTCGTCTAGGTTATTGTGGCGTGTAGCGCAAGCCTTTTGCTCCATTTGCTCCATTTCGCCACCATGTTT